>OMLF01011733.1:10931-29394 GCA_900302615.1 Holocentrus rufus
CCATCTGTGGAAAGAAGAACAGCTTTTCTCACACAAACATGTCCAAAATGTTCCTAACATGCCAGAGAACAGAGTCATCAACAGGAATATGCGTTGTATGTGTGTGCGTGTGTGTGTGTGTGTGTGTGTGTGTGTGTGTGTGTGTGTGTGTGTGTGTGTGTGTGTGCATGTGTCACAAGAGGAAGACTGGTTCTTGGCAGAGGGAAAGTACCCCTGCCAGCAGCCACTGCAACCGGTCCTGTTTCCTTTCACCTCGATGTGGAATCCAGGAATAGATTAGAACAAGACAGACAAGAGATGAGAGAGAGAGCGAGAGACATAGAGAAACAAAGCGAGGGAGGGAGAGAAAGAGAGGGAGAGGCAAAGAAAAAGACAGACACAGAGAGTGAGAGAGATGGCCATGTAAGGTCTCCTAAATTCAGACAAGACAGAGGCCTGTACCACACAAACACTAAACTTGAAGTGAACTGTTCAGGGGTTTGGATTCTCAAATCACTCTTAACTTGAACTTCAGCTTTGCTCTGCTCACTCAAATTAAAACGACGGGCTTTGTAGCAAGATGCATTGCTGAACTTATAGGCACAGTGGGAAGCTTTTGTGAAATGAATGTAGAAGGAGAATTAAGATCTAGCGGTGCAGTTTTGTATAGATTGAGCCTAACATTTATTCGATCAGGTAAGCTAATCCAAAACAAAAGATTTGCAGTCGAGTGTGTCCATCTTTAGAGCTGCACAGATAATTAAAAACCAGACTTGACAGTTGACAGGTACGTAATAAGGCTCTGTCTGGGCAGAGTGCAGTTCTGAGATACTTTTGACATCCCAGCTGGTAAAACTGAACTAGAACCTAATAATTCCAAGTCCAGGATTTGTAATTCCTTAATTGCAACAGGAGGCAAATTTTAGTACAAGAGAGAATGTTTCAGATCCTGTAACCCAGAAGGAGAATACTGGAGCATGCGGATCGTCTTAATTTGGTTTATCAGGTACAATTTTAAAAGGACTAACATTTGAAGTTGTCCTTTTAAATTGGCACCCAACAAAATGATGATGATGATGATCTGTGTGCCCCATTATCCTCCTGCTCATACTACACTTCTCTCCTGAGAAGCACTGAGCCGTCTTTATAAACTGTTAGAAGCCCGTCTACTCCCATCCTATAATTGGAAACCAATTAAAGCTGCTGGAGGTGAGTTTTGTGAATGGGATGATTTTGGTGAAATTTTGAATGGCAGCAACTCCCCCCTCCCTTCCTCCCTGCTGAACTTGAGCCCTCCCTCCGGTTTGCTACACACATGCACACGGCCGAATGCTGACAACTACGACAGAAATGCACAGCAACCTGACATATAGGCTAACAAAGGTGGTTTTACTGGTTCAGCAAAACTTCTGCCAGCTCAGCACCACTTCTGAAGACATTCAAGTCCTGCAGCTCTTCCCATCGCTGAAGCACATCTCCAGTGTTTATTCCAGTTTTATCCCTCACTCCATCTAATTCCTTTTTCAGTAGTTTTTGTTCCTCTTCGGTCTTTGTTCATTTTGGCTGTTTGCCTGTGTAAGCTTTCTTTGGCACTGTAGGAATAGGAAAGTTCTCACTGTCTGATGGCCTTTTTTTCACCTTAGCGCTGTAAACTAGTTTGATCCAGACCGCATGCAGCAGAGGTCAGCTTGCCTTACATGTACACTGAAGTACGTACATAACATTATTGAGGAAGGGAAGCCCACTAACTGTTCATTGTTCGGGGACAGAATTCAAAAAAACAAAATTCAAATAATCTGAAAATGGCAGTCCTTCATGATCCCATAATGGCCAGCAAACCCAGTGAGCTTCTTGACTTAACCCATATTCCTTTCACTTGGAGGTACAAAGTTCAACATGAGTTTATTGATTTGATTTATTGACCTAAATGCCTAAGAAAATGTAATGCTTCATTTGACGTCAGCTTTTTAAACTTGCAACTAAATATGAAAGTGTGTGGCTGACCCCACAGGTTGAGAACAACTGCACTATAGATTTATTGGACGACGGCCAGATTTAGAGAGGCTTTTAGAAGTCCACTCTCTGGATATTCGCTTTCATCTGCTGTTACATGATGATGGATTTACCAGGAAGATGCTGTAGTGATGGACATGAGGGTAAAGAGGGATGACTTACAGAGTCAGCCTGTATTCTTAACAAGGACGTGCCACTTTTTCGGCGCATTGCTGAGTTTGTTCTACGCTAGCTTGTGTCACTGCTTTTTAGCACAACGGCTATTTCTAACGTAATTATATGTTTATGTATCTAAAAAGGAAGTAAGGAGTAGAAAAGTAGGTAAAGTAGGTTGGTGCTGCCCTACAGAAGGAAAGAGGGTGAGGTGTGGATACTTATCTTTGTGTTTTTAATTCCAGTTTCTAACCTTTGTTGCATGATAAAACCTCTCGCTTCCTTCCTCCATCTTCCATGTATACTGCACTTTATGATATAGTAGAAATCGTAGGAAAATATGAGAAAAAAATAGATGCAGAGAGACAGAAAGGTATGGACCAGGTGAGAGTCTTAGGGAGAGGGAAAGTGAAAGACAAAGAAGTGAGAGCACAAGGGTATGAGGTAAGGAATTAGTGTGATAGCAGGTGATTGGGATTCAAGAGAGTGCCCTTCATCTTCGGTTTGGCAGTCAGATATGGGAGGCCCATCTGCTCTGTTGCTCCGCTGCTGCAGTGTCGTCTCTCTGCTCTGCCTTGTACACAGACGCTCACACACACTGACAACATCTAACACATACACATGTTATACACATATACACAAGCTCTAGCAGAAACTCTTTGTCTTACTCTCAGTCAAACACACACACACACACACACGCACATACACACACAACAGCAGCAATAATAATAACAATCACAATAACAATGTTCATGAGCACAAACAACAATAATAATATCCATTTTTTCAAGGGTTGCATGTATAGTGCAGTGGGTCTTAAACTTTGAGAGAGCTACAGACTTTTCTGCATTAGATCGGGTTGAAGAAAAAAAAAAATTGCACTCCTTTCATGTGGGAACCTGCCCCCGAAAAGAAGTAGGATCAATTTTGGGTGATGGACAATGTTTTTGGAAACCAGGCAAATAAGACAGACTAAAAATAGGACAGACTAAAAATGATACTGGAGAGATAAACTTCAAACCAATTTGTTAAAATAAACGTTTCTTAAAATGCTTTTTCTTTTTGTGTATGCATGTCAGTGCCTGCGAGCAATAGGCAATTTTCTCTACTAGGATGACCCATTTGACCACTGTTAGCAGATTAATTGCTCCTTTCATGTTAAACTGTGGCATATCACGCTGTAATTGCTGATGGAGATAATCAGTGAGATACCGTGTGAGTGTGTGTGTGTGTGTATGTGTGTGCAGGGTGTGTGAGATTTCTTTATCTGATTAGGACCTTCATCTAATGAAGTAGGATTTATGTGGTTCTCTCTCTTGCACATGCACACACACACACTAGCAAGACAAAAGGATCGCTACAACACCAGACATCTCTCTAGAGGTGCACACTGTGGACTCAAATCATACTGGACTTTTTTGCTGGATAAGGTGATTGTAACATGAAATCTGATACAGTACACTTTAAATATGTTTAAGAATATAGGCGGTGGATAATGAAATTATTAAGTGTGTGCTCCGTTGAATAAAATTTACATTTTCTTGCTAACATGCACGTTAATTTGTTGTCTAGGCATTCCTTTACCTTGTGTAGTTACAGTATTAATGACCAAAGAGCTGTCAAATTACATGCTAGTAAGGATTGTGTGTGGGTGTATGTGATTATATATGTGGACGCATACATATGCTTAGACTCAAAGGCATACACACCCAATTACACATGCATACACATTCTTTTGTAATAAGCTTCAAACTTACTGTTCCATATCCTCCCCTAGTTTACTGTACTTGATGGGAGGATGTGGATAAAAAACAGAGGGTGCAACAGAGCAGCACCCACTTGCACACACGCATGTATGCACATGACGTGCACGCACACTCACACCCAGTGCTGGCAGTGAAGCTTGTCCATATTTCTCTTGAGATCTTCTGGAGCCACATCAGCGTCTCACTCCAGCACACACATCACTGACAAACTGACTTACTTACACAGCCACCACTCAGCCTGTTTATGTGCTTTTGTGTGTGTGTGTGTGTGTGCGCATCTATCTGTGTGTGCATTTTTTTTTTTGAATCCATGCAACCCATAAGCCATCTTGCTGTCTGTTCCCTTTCTATTTATGCCGTGTCAAAACATTACTGCTCATTATTTCTGGCTGTCTCCCAGTTTACATTTTATTCTCATTTTGTTTTTTTGTGACACTCTCTTAAACATGAGCAGAGGAAAGCAACAAAACACAATAATAACAAGAACAAAATGCATCCTTATTAAATGTCCATCATCTGTTGTATTCTAATAAAAATCATTTATTCCTCTTCAGCTCATGCATCATGTTGTTATTCATTTCATTTGTTTATTCATGTCAGAACATTTGATTTTATTTGAGGATGTGAGGACATATGGCATTTGGCACAGTGGAACAATGACGCAGTTAGGACTAGATGCAACTATGGAATATTAAAAATCCACAGGACACTCGACAAACAATGATTTATATGAAAGAGTTTAAAATAAAGCAAAAAATAAACCAAACTGTAACATATTTCAATCACGTAATACAGATACAGAACTACCTGCAGTTTATATTTCTGTCTACCTTACCGTGGTTCTCAAAGGATGGATGTTTCTCATAACTTTCTGTAGGAAAATTGATTTGCCTATCATGAAAAACGATCGCCCCCAAACCCCAGAGAACAGATTTGAGCTTTTTGTATTCAGCTGTGGATTTTAGAAGTAGGTGGGAGAGCAATATTGATTAAATACTACTACTACTGCTGCTAATAGTAGTAGTAGCAGTTGTGGTGGGTAATAATAGTAACAGCAATAATAATAATGATAATAATAACAATAAGAAGAAGAATAATGATGATAATGATAATAATGATATTTTTATACACTTCATTTATAGTGTATACCTCCTGCTTTTCCATACAACTGTTACAAAAAGCTTTACAAAGAAATGTCAATATAAGATGAATGAGTCAGTACAAAAAAGTGGACAAAAATTAAACAAAATGAGAGGAAAAAAAAAAAAACCCAAATTAGAACAGGGATAAAACAGGAAATAAAATGAATATTATATAAAGGCTTTACAAGTGTTCTTTTATTTAAAAGATGATGAAACTGATCTGGCTAACCTGAATTCCTCTGGCAGGACGTTTTACAGCTAGAGAGCTCAGTCACCTTTTGTTACCATCCCAGTTCTTGGAACAGCCATCGTGTCTGATATGTAACTGGGACAGCAACTTAAATCTAACTGAACTTAAACCTAAACCTGTTCTAAAACTTACAGGCCACCAATGTAAAGCTGCTAAAATGATGCTTTATGATCCTGCCTTTTTGATTTGGTTGAGAGCCTTGCTGCATGTTGAACTAGCTGCACACGAGAAACAGCAAGAGATAGCATTACGATGAGTTCATAAAACATAAGAGTCATGCCCCTCACTAAAAATGCAACGTCTTGTGGTTGCATTGCATTATGGCCTATTGAGGCTGGTGTTGCTGTAGAAATCAATATCTCTGTCTCCTCTGCAATGGATTTCTCGCTGTATGATTCTTGAATGTTGGTGCACCATGGTGAGGTGTTTACCGTTGCTACTTGACAGAGCTGGAAAAAAAAATCTGCGATCAAATTCCATTGTGGCTGTGCTGGAAATATCTTGATGTAACCTTATGTTGCCTACATTTGGCCATGTGAACTTATCCGTGTGAATAAGAAAAGTACACTGCCAAACAACAAAATGGGCCCAGGGCTGTAAGGTGCCTTGCCAATAGCTGTTTTCTCAACAGTGTTAAAGCAGGATGGATTTTTCCTTTTAGTGTATGTCGATAAAGTGTTCAGTCCGTCTTGTTCTGTTGTTGTGGATGAGTGGGTTTACAACATAGTGTGCAATTTCCACTCTGAACCTCTGTACATTTGGCATCATGCAGCATAGTGAATCAGAATAAGCCCCAAGGTGTAATCAGCAATATCCAAATGCAGAGGGAGATTGTGAGAGAAATCCTCAAGGTTATATAATTTAATAACATTTAATTGAACGATAAATGTGCCCCAGTGTCTTGGTGAGGTGCAAGTGGAAAAGCAATGGTAGAACAGGGAAAACAATATATAATACAGGTAACATCTGGACCCGCAGTTAGTAAGTCTCATGCAATACAGTGCTGTGTATGTGTGTGTGGTGGGGTGGTTTGCATTTTGCTATAAAGCCTTTTAAAGATAAAGAAATACAGAAAAAGACAAAAACAAGAATCAACACTTTGCAATTTTTAAAATGTGTGTGTGTGTGTGTGCATGTGCGTGTGTGCCTGCATGTGCCTGAGACTTGTAGTGGATATGACAGCGTTAGGCATTACTGGAGCAGTCGCAAGGATCAGAAAATTAAAAACTGCAAGACAAGCGGTAAGGGGAAAGCAGTGGCTGTTAATGTGGGAGAGTGCTAGCTGTCCTGAATAATTGAATCTAGTATGAAGATTTAAATGTTGAGAATGATTCCCTGAGATTGCTAAGAATTAGTACTAAAGACAAAGAGAACAGACTTTACCCCCAGTTATTCTGCATGTGGTTAATGAATTTTGTATCCTGTCAGGTGCTTATTGTGATAACATGATAGCCTATTGTGGGTCATGAAATGATTTGTAACTCAAAACATGGCTTTCATAATTGATGCATTCACTGGATGCCAATGGCGGAACATTTTTTTGTTTTGTTTTATAGACAGCCTAATAGATTGTGGAGGTGTGATTTCAGTAATGTAAACTTTTGGAAAACCATTAAATAATTTCCCAAAGTGAGAATCTGAAGTGAATGTCTTTTGCCAGAATGTTGGGGTCTTTCAAGTTTTATTTTATAATAGCTTGTCATATTTTAATTTAGCCTGATGGAAATAAAAGTGTAAATTATGCACTCCCTAGCTTTATGCATGAACTGAGAAGAGGGAATTTGCAAGAAGAAAGAATTAAGTCAACGGCATCTCGTTATCTCATAGCAAGGTATGCTGTTTTTTGTTTGACTAGTGCTGCTGTATTAACATGATGTGATCTGTGTGACCCCAGAGAGAAAATTGTACTATATCTTGTTGGTGATGTTTGCTTTCCATGGTGCTGAAATTCATATTTTCCACTGTAAGAGTGGAGCTGTATGTTTGCTACTGCATTGGCTGCTATGTCAGCCTTCTGTGTCTCATATTCTTTCATAGTCTGCCTCATTCATTTTGGATTATTGTGGTTTTCATTTCATTGACTGGTTGGCTGTCCAATCATGTAAGTCAATATGCTACTTATTTATTTATTTATTTTGAAGCAGACATGTTTTTTTAACACTATAATTTTATGACTGAAGATATATAAATATATATTTTTGTTTGCAATTATTTATTTGCTTCTCAGTCCTTTAGTCTTATGAATTATGTATTTGCTCTGCAAGACTCAGACCTTATTCCATGCATTTCCATTCTACTAAGGACTGCTTTCTCATGGTATACTGGTTATTTGCACGACTGGATTCTTAACTAAAGCTGCAGCCTACTCCGGAATACCAGAATGCACATATCGGTAGAATATTTAGTCCAATGTACCTTGAGTATTGTGCATTAATTGATTTGGAGATTTAGCAAAATTTATGGTTTAGGATGGGACCTGGAGTAGTTGTAACGGGATGAATTGTACAGCAGGAAGATGTGAGAGGGGCAGAGACTGTTACAACTCCTGTTAAAATCAAATAAATAGTTGAGAGAAAGAGGGAGAGGAGGGAGAGAGGGGTGAGGGAGGGAGAGGGTGGGAATCCATGCCGGGATTTCTTTTCCTCTGGAATGGAACGCAGTGCGTCGCTTGATGATGACGACCTCAGGATGTAGCCTGCAAAACAGTAGGGAGAAGCAGAAAACGACGACATTCAGAGCAATTTATAGACGTCAGGAAAGAGAGTAGAATAGTCAGTGTGGAAATGGGTAGTCTGAATAACCCATCTTCGCCGGGAGAACCGTGTGCCTACGAGACTCGTGAGAGAAATCTCTCCTTTAGGGCCCTGCAGTTTCAGGATGTCAACCCGGAAGGCGTAGCATTGCTAATAGAAATTAGACTAGCAAAACAGTCTGCAAACTTGAGAAGCGAGTTGTTATCGGGAACAAATCAAATATGCATGAGTAGGAGAACAGCTGAAACACCTCATTTTAGCAGGTGCATGTCTTGCCTAACCTGTCTGAGCGGGGCGCACCTGATGTGTAGCTTCATGCCCGGCTCGTTATCTCGATTGGAATATAGGGCCATGCCCACCATTTTAGGATCAACGTTAGCAAATTAAGGTAAATAAGTTTCAGACTAATCTAATATCAGTAGCACATAGTGTTCGTTCAGAAACAGCAGGGCACTGTGATGTAAATAGCTCAACGCAACAGGGCGGCTTCAGCTACAGAGCAGAGGCAGGGATGAGGGGAGAGGGTCTTCAGCCCTACGGACCAAGGTAGGGGAGCAACAGTTGGCTCTTGGTGTTGGTCAGGTTTAAAAATAGCTTGTTGTCGTTGTGCTGAAGACGGTCAAAAATCATAAAAATGACTGTTACATGAGATGACATAATCAAGAGGTATGTTCCTCTGCCATGGATTAGTCTGTCACTTGTATGCAGTTTGTTGTTCATATCCCTCCACTGCAGGCCCCTGATCTTGTGCAGTGGGGTGAAGAGGAGGGAGGCGTGACCCTGATCAATAGTAAACAGTCAATCTGAAAGGAAGACAAAAGGCCAAGCAACAGGGGGATGTGGTTCAAGTAGTATCAAGTAGTTTACTTGTTTGTATTGGATGCAGTGTGCTTTATTCTGTAGATTGATAGGCCTATGGGGAGGTAAAGCATGCGTTTACATTTTTGCGGAACTAAATAAATTATAGTATCTTGACTGACACCAAGAGAATCCTGAGTTTAAGATGCTGTAGTTATGTCATTCATGAATGTCTCATTGTCATTCTGTCAGTGTCAGTTGACTTAGCTTAGTTTCTGACTTTGGAAATTTGAACATTAGCACATGAAATAGCACATAGCTACCTTATCAACACCTCCCCGCTCATCATACATCAGTGGGCTGCAGGAGACTTCAATCTGGTGAGTAGCCGGCTATTAATGTTTTCAGTTGCTTTTGCTTGTGAAAGACTACTGAATACATACAGAAGGAGGTAGCTGCCCCATTTAATTGGTGGAACTGAATTTCAGTCAACTGTGCTATTTTGACCTGTGATGATAGTGGCTGTTCACTGTAATAACATAATGTCTATTGTGTCATGCTAAATCTGACCTGTGATTAGCGCTTTGGTAATGGCTTTGATTGGGCCAGTGTGCTTGCTGCTGTACTCTGCTGCATATCACATTATCTATGAAATGATTTTAATAGCTCTTAATTAATTGGTTGATTATCGGATGGATGGTTGTTAAGTCATGCAAGACAAAGCAGAAATGTAGAGTATCTTGATTTTGAGGTTTAAGACTGACTTCAGTATGTAGAAAGCGACTACTGCACATGTGACTTTGGGGTAAGGTGGGTTATTGCTTACTGACTGACTGTTAATTTTTGCAGTAATGCACTAGCCAGCGGTTTCATGTTTTTGTGAGTTAAAAAGAAAGGGAGAGAAAGACAGAGCTTTGCAAACAGCAGACTGTGTGTCTTAAAAACATTTTTTATTGGAAAATTTTTCAATTCAAAGTATGTGTCCACTCCAGAATATTTGTCCCTCTCCTGTGCTAAGATTCCACCATTCTACCTGGCCTTCAGTGATGACCACTATTATAATGTTTCTGTTCATTTATGTGCTCCAGGCTAGCTTTGGGTTAGTTAATTGCCTGTGCTGTGTATGCATCTTTTATTGCATGCATGTAGTTATGTATCTCCTGCTTGCCTCATATAATAGCGCTAGGCTGTACCATCTTGTGTGTATGTAATTATTTATGAATAGTTAGAGATGCGCATTTGCTGTCTGTGACTGTTACCATACACAAGCATCCCAGTTACTCTATACCATGCTAAATAGGGTTGAGTTCCATTCACATTTGAACCAGTAGTGGTTTCAGTACCTGAAATTCAGTACCAGTATCAAATGGTGCCTTTTCCCAGTGCTTTCTCTTTAATAACAAAAAATGGAATTTCAGTTGCTAAAAAAATAAGTCCAAATTTCTCAATTTCAACACTGTTCTTCATTTAGAACATTTTGTGGTAACACACCACACAAAATAACCCCCCTCCCTACCTCCCTCCCTCTCCCCTCCCAAACCTGTCCCTACAACCTCCAGCCTGTGACAGTCACCAGGGCACAGCATGACAGCGCCGTCGTTTGTGTCTCGGAGGAAGCTTTACATTTCACATCACAAATATTGCAGTGAGCGTTGTCTGCATTTGGAAACGTGAAACCACCTTTGTGATCGGCTCGCCATTGTGCTGGCTGTGTTGAACTTGAACAGGCTGTAGGCTTAGGGCAGGGGTAACATAGTCTTGCTCTCTCTCTTTCTTTGTAACGTATACTCTCTCACCCAGATGCACACTTGCAACAAGCAGTAAACTAGGAGGGATTTTTTTGAAAGGCTCATAAGAAATCTCAACAGTATTTATTTGAATTCACAACACCCGCTCTCAAGGTACCAAAATTTGGCACGGATTGATCTACTGTGAATAGGTACTCAGTAGTACTGAAGTAATTCGGTCGGTACCCAGAAAAGTACCAACCCTAATGCTAAATAAATAAGCCCTGCTCTCTTGTCTCATGAGGCTCATCATACTGCACCCCTGGGCAATGTAGAATTATGTTCACACCCCTTTGGGTGCTGTCGTTTGTCTGAGTGAAAAAGACTGTTATCATTAGAGGATACAATTCAATTTCCCCGCTTTGTCTAGCTTAAGTTGAACATCAGACTGCATCTGTGACTTACAGTGTAGGCAATTCTCATATTTGTGCATATTTTATCTCTGATTTGGTAGGTTTTTCTAGGTTGTGAGTTTGTGTATCTATATATGTGACAGTTGGTAGTTTCACTGAGGTATTGATTGATTTTTTTTTTTAAGCAGAACGCTTCCTAAAGAACAATGTCTTAAAAGAAGGGAGAACGTAGGTAAATTTGCCTCTTAGACAGTGATAAAATGCTTTATAGCCCTAGTGCTCATGGACTTTAAACTTAGAGGGCTTTGTAGTTTGTGCCTGGATTCAAAGCACAGCGCCATGTTGGTTTCTGTCAACCCACATGAGCATTATATTTAGTATTTTTTGCTACTGTAGACCAACTTATAGTTATATACTATCATGTACTTGTGGGGCACAGCTAATTCACCAGCACTGCTGTCAGGCTTTATGTTTACTCGGTAGCACTGTTATTAGTTCTTATCATTTTACAGTCTGTTGACAGTAAGGTTGGATATTGTCAGGATTTTAGCAATTGCCTTACTGATTCAGCTTACTGGTACCAATACTTATTGGTTCTCCTATTAGTACTCCCTTCCACGGATGTACTGGATTGTGTGACAGTGAATGAACTCTCACAAAAGATATCAAGTATTTGGCCATTTTGGCCATTGTATTTAAAAAAGAGCTGGCTGCTGACACATTCAGGTCCTTGATTTTTTTGTATTCACATACCCCTTACCGACATGCTTTGAATACTGATTATCACAAAGCATTGAGGTTTATTACGGGCTATAAAGCTTTCATTCATAATTGTACCTTGTATGCTGATGTTTATTGGCTTGTCATGTCCACTCAAAGACTTATTCATTGGTACATTATCTATTCTCGGTCTGCTTTTGTATTACTTGAGCCATAATATCATTAGAACAATTGCTGTCTGTGGACACAGAAATTATTTTCGCTGGCTGTGCCTTAGGGCAGAACTGAGGCAGAAGTCTTTCGATGGACTCTGCCCCCTTTATCACATGTTGTAAAACTGAAAGTGTTGGTCCATCTTGGTGAATTTAAACTGATTAGGACTGAGTCAGACCTAATATGGAGGTGTTTATATTTTGTTTAACTAATTTGTTTCAGCCTATGGATCTCATTCTTCAGGTCAGATTTCATTTTTGTAATGTACTTTATTTGTTTTTATTATTGCTCACAGTATTGTGTTATTATATTATTTGTCTGAAACTTTGAGGTTTTGATGATGTAGTTTTTGGGACAGGGGTCTCTTGAAAATAGTTTTCTTAATGTCTGCAAAACTGCTTGTTTAAGTCAAACATGCTGAAAATCTCCATATTAATAAGAGCATTAAGCCAAAACAATAATTGCCTAAATATTTATGAAGTTCACTATGAGTTGTTTCACCATAACCACCACAGAATCCAGCAGCATTTCTTAGTTTTCCACTCTCACAAACTGAAGGCGTACACTTCTGAGGCCCTGCATAGTGTTTTCTCTCAATGACCCTCAGTAGCTATTTGCTGTCAAAGGCCTACTGTAGTTGCACTGTAGTGCAGTGTTTTTAAACTAAAGGGCCCCACATGACAAGGTTAATATTATGTTTTAATGAGCGTGGGGCCTTGGGTAGTTAAATTCGCTATTTGGACCCTTGGTTGGAAAGGTTTAAGATGCCCTGCAGTAAGTGTATGCAGTGTGTCAGCTATCAATGAAATGGTATGGATTTGGCTATAGACAACACTGTATGTTAGACTATACGTTGTTTCTCTCTGCCAAACAAATGTTAATGCACAAACAGACATACCCGCTCCGCCCCATCACCATCACACGTGCACTCCCACAACATCTTTGTCACAAACACATTCAGTGTCAGGTGTAGATGAGCAAACATAGATCCATGGAAGCCTGCTGCAGTCATTACTTATGCCGTAGTCAGCTCAGGCTATTTCTGTTGCCCCCAGTCAGCTACCCAAGTAGCAGCCCTGCCCATTTAAGAAAAAGAAAACCCTGCAGGTTAATCCATTTAGTTCATGAGTTTGTAATCATCTTAAGCCCTGAACCCATTTTGAGTAAATTTAGCTCTGTCCAGGGACGCAAACTCATTGAAACATACTTGTACTCTTCACATGTATGGACTGACTAGGAGGAGTATCACACCCTACAAATTGAGAAATGTACTCTACATCAAGTTGACAGTGAGAAATATGAACAAGAATTCAAGTGGGCTTGCAGAAGCAAGCACATTAATAAACATAAACAGGCAAGTAAATGGAACAAAGAGACGTAAAGGTTATTCTGCAGCAGATCGACCTTCACCAGGAGGTAATTTGCATACCCTTTTCAATTTATTGCTGACCTTTGCCAAAAAAATACTGTTGCTCTTGCTATTTAAGATCAAGAGAAAATACACAGGTGGTTAATCCAGCCAGTATAAGAGCCCTCCTAACATTAATTTATCTTTTAGATGTGGCTCTAGCTTCTTACGCACAGGTACTGCAGTGCATACAGTAGCCAAAAAAAAATACACTAAAGAATAGTTAGTATGCTTAAACCATTGTTCACCAATAAAGAATTTGATTACTGCTCAGAAGTGCTGACCAGTGTGCACTGTACATAGTTTATGGTTTACTCTGTAATAGCTGCATTGCTGACTTGTGCTGTGCTAAAAAAAAAAAAAACGCAACAGAACATGAAATGTGTCTCACATTGCATGCAACTGTGAGGGATGAACTATGAAAGACTACTCAAAGGCTCAGTTTCCTCCTAATTAAGAGTGCATGTGAAACAGCTGTAATGCTCAAAAGCATTTGAGTTTGTGGGTTTTTATCTAGTTATACCAACACACCATCCTTAATCTCTTGATCCTCAACCCCCACTAGATGGATAATCATCAGGGAGAAGCAGCTGGAAGATTGTATGCAGTGGTGCATCTGGTGGACTTGTCAAAATGTTTTTATATGTTGGCATAAATGGGTTGAACATGTAATCAAAATCTTCTGATGTAGGCCTAATAAATTCCCAGATAATGTAATAACATCACAATATAAGATTAACTGCCTGTTATTACTATGGGGTAATAAATCTTAAACTTATGACATAATAAATATCCTTACTTATAGTGTAATAACTACAGTCAAATTTTGTTATACTTAATGTTATTTGTACATCATCAGTTCAAAAATTTTACTCCAATATGCAATAAAATCACTGGTTCATGAAACAGTTGAGTGTTATTAAAGTATTTGGGGATCAATAATGCTACCAGGTTTTATTTTTAATATCTTTATTGACAGTTTCAACTCATTTAGGGTGATATTTTATTACATTTTGAAATTATTACATATCCAGCAGTTTCCATAGTTGCTAGCTGCAGTACAAGAAAACAGTAAGCTCCCAGTAGAAATTAATTGAAGTCTTAAGTCCAATATAGTTGGAAAATTGAGGGGGGGAGTTGTGGTGGTGGTGGGGGCAATAGGGAGTGTGAGAAGAATGGAAAAAGGGAAGAGCGAATGGGAAAGAGAAGGGCAAGCGAAGGCAATCAAGTGGAGGCTATATTAGAGGAGGAAGGAAAGGAGGAGGGTTGTAAACAAAGGAAGAGAAGCAGAGGAGCAGGACGAGGGCAGGAAAGGAAGCGAGTGGGGTTCTCTGACTGGATCTCTCACTCTGTGTGTGTTGTATGGACAGATATGGACGTGGATGGACAGATAGGTAGAGGAATGGATGATTGCATGGATAGATGTGCACCTGCTTTGATGAGTAGATGGATTTAGTTGGATAGATGGATGCATGATGGTAGAGAAGACCTCTGTTGCACACTGATATCACTAACGGCCTTCATATGCTCTTTCTGACACACATGGACACACACATGCTCGGGCACCTGAGTGTATATACACATGCAGACATACTCTCAGTTTCTCTCTCTCTCCCTAACTCACTCTCACGCTCTCTCTCTCTGTCTCTCTTTGGGATTTCTCTGACCCAGTTAGCTCCTCCACCAGGCAGCAGCAGAGTTATTTTTACATATTAACAGGAGACAATAGTTTGTCCTCTGCTCGTCCTCCCCTCATCCGTCTGCTTCCTCCTTCTCCACCATCTTAGTTCTCATGCTCTCCTCTCTTCTCCTGCTCTTCTTCCTTCCTTCCTATATATATATATCCTCCTTTGCTTTCATCTCATATCTTCTTTAGGGATGTAAAAATTATTTCAGCTCATGGTTCAGTTTGCTGCATGAAACTGGGTTCACAGCTTGATGTTATCACAACGTTTTGTCCAAATTTAGAACAGTTCTGAAAAAAAATGGTTTCTGGGAGAAAACTAAATGGGAAAAAAAGGCAATTATGAAAAAATCTGACGCAAAACCAAAGTGCAACCCTTAAACAGGCTGAATACAGGTTTGTGTAAGTTGAATTTAAAACATTTAAGACCTTTTTGATGCCAGTTCAAATAAAATTCAAGACCGGCTTCATCCCAAATTAACTTAGAGAGTAAAAAATGAAAGATAAAAAACTGTACATCTGCGTAACCAGGTACATTTCTCCCTAGCGCCATGAGAAATCTTTTTGAAGTATTCAGGACCTTTGAAATAACATTTAAGACTCAAATGCAACATTTTACCACATAAAAAGGACTAGAGTTTTTCACTGTGATGTATGGTGCAGTGTTAGTGTTTCCTTTAAGGTAAAAATTTGTTTAAATACTTGAAACAGGACCTTTTCCTGTTTTCTTTCTTAATTGGAAAGCCAAAAATAATGCCACACACCTCAATTTTGTTTTGTCTTAATCCATCTTGTCTCCTTCATAGACACAATAGTGAGTTCAACTCAGGAAGTGTAGTGACCCAAGCTAAAACTTGGCCTTGCTCACTGTAGTGGTCAAACAATACAAAAGAGGAGGTTTTAGATATTAGATCACAACTTAAGTCACTTAACTCCAACTCCCTGATGCATATTGTCAAGATTTAAAGTTAAAGAGATTTGCTACTTTCCCTCCTCCTACCTGTACTTTGTTCCTCTGCTCTAACTGCATCTCCTTCCTTTTTTCTTTCATCCCCCCTCTTTTTCTCTAAAAGTCCTCCCCTCATTTTTCTCTACTCATCTTTACTCTTGCTTTTCCTCCCCTCATCCCTCTCCTGCTGTTTCATCCTCCTCTCCTCTCCTCTCCTTGCTGGTCTCCAGAGAGTTAGGGGACAGAGAGTGGCTGCAGGTGTAGACAGGCCATCTATTCGCCTCCTAATGATGATGGATGGGAGGAGTGGAGAGAAAGAGAGAGAATAGAGAGAGAAGTGGAGCGATGGAGGGAGATAAAGAAATAGCAGAGTAAGAGAAAGCTGTGTTTATATTTGTCTGCGGCTTGGCAGATGGTGGGAGTTTTACTGATATGTTGATCCTCAAGTGTTTATATCAGCCTTGTCATCTACCTGCTGGCAAACACACACATGCATGGCGTGCACACGCACACACACACACGCACACACACACACACATACTTGTGTGGTGTGCCTGCAAGGTGACACGTTATGCAAAACACATACGACAAGCACATCTCTAAAGACACGCATGGATAGATCTTGCACATACACATGCATGCGCCACATGCATGCGCCCCACACACACGCACACACACACACACACACACACACACACACACACACAGATCCGTCTCTGTCAGCCCTTGCGTTCCTGTCCTGTTTACAGAAGCAGCGGAAGGTTGGGGCAGTCTCTGGAGACCTCTCTCCACCCCTCAGTTCACTTTCAATCTAACAAGCTTTATTGGCATATATGTTGACAACAATTTTGCCAAAGCAGAGAGGTACATGTCAACAATCCATAGCAATCAATCAAAGAAGCAAGTTAATCAACATTTAAATTGATCCCCAAATATATCCTGAATCCCAGAGTGTTTCATGTTTTCCGTTCTTGTGTGTGTGTGTGTGTGTGTGTGTGTGTGTGTGTGTGTCAGTACCTGGATTTTGGAGGATCTGGGTTGCTTTGTACCAAGCTCCCAGACCCAGAGCCCGCATCGCACTGTATCAGTATTCCTATATGTGGAAAAAAAAATGATAAAAATACAGATGCTGCATAAACACAACAGTCTTAATAGTGAACACAAACATAAGCAGTGGGTTACAGCCTATAGGAGGTATAATGTAGGTAGAGAGTTTAGATCAATTTTTCAAACCTCTAGATTTGTGACAGGATGTGATATATTTGGCTGCAGTTGATGCTGTTATGCTGTTATCTCACTCCCTCTCTTGCTGTTTCTCTCCTCTCCTCATCTCACACTTTGCAGGCGAGGACTAAACTCAACTGTGCTCTGCTCTGTTGCCGTGGCTCAGTGGTGTAATGAATTTGAGGGAACCTGTATTTGCATGCCTTTCCTGGACATAACTCCAGGAAAAGATATTAGTTCTTTAGAAAATGCTAAATTACCGGGTCTCTGCAACTCATCATGATGTTTTGTCATGAAACGCGGATTTATCACAAGGTGGCTTAATGAAAGAGGTGCAGACTGGTGACAGTGATAAACTATAGAGACTGAACAAGTGGCGCACTTCCTTCTCTTGTGATTGCTGCGACAACATCCCAATCAAAGAGAAAATTAATCACATCAATAGAGAGATTACCAGGAGAATATTAGCATTATATTGCAACATTACCAGTTTTACCTCCTGATCCCGGACGGTGTCGTAGACTTTATGTTTTTGACATTTTGTGCCCTTATTGGATACTTGAAAGAAGAGATAAACAGTAAAGAGAGGGAGAGAGGGGGGGTTGACAAAGATCCTTGACCAGATCTGAACCCAGGACGTCCTCCCAGAAGCGGTTTGAATGAAAACAACTTTGCCTTTTGGTATGTGAGAGCGCTATTCTTTATACAAGGAGTGAAGGGAGCCGAGTCGGTTCCCCATCCCCAACAAGAGAAAACAGGTTGTTTCTCTTTAGATGTGTTTTCTATTCTGAATGGGCAAACAAGTTAAGGGTCACAGCCGATGGCACCAGCCGCCATTACAGTTATCTCAGCCCGGCTTGCCTTTCGGCCGCCTCGCACCTTCCTCCCCCTGCCTGTCCGATGCATGTGTGGCCGTAACGCTGACAGATACGAAGTGTTAAGACCCCATCTGCTGAGGTTATAAGCCAGCACACACATGCACTTAGGCGCACACAGACACAGTGGTAGTCTCACCCTTCCCAAAGTACAGGCAAGGAGGCAGGCTGTAGCTATGGCAACCCAGAGAGAAGGGAAATAATTGGGTATAGCTTGGATTTTTGTTAAGAGCTATGAAGCCTAGGGTGAGACTTAGTCACTCTTCCTCATTTTGTGTGTGCGTTCGTGTGTGCGTGGATGTGAGCGTGGGAGAGGGAAACACAAAAAGTCAAAATTTGCTCCCTTATTCCCCTCTCTGTCTGTCTCTCTTTTTCACGTTCTGTGTGAGTGCTCTG
>OMLF01011734.1:3961-18886 GCA_900302615.1 Holocentrus rufus
TGCAGATATTTTTCTTTAGAAAAAAAAAAGAAAATAAGTAAACACTGCTTTCACTTATCACACTTTAGATTTAGAGCAGATGTACAAGAATATTTCCATCTATTATTGGCTACCATTTGCTGCACAAGGACAGATATAGTGGGGTATATGCGGAGATGGACATGGGGAAGTGCTACTGGGAAGTAGTTGGCCATTTCCAATATAGAAAATAATCAACGCTGGCAAAAACAGGCAACACCGCTCCCCAGCGAAGGGCAATTTTAGCTTTGAGTCTGTGCTGTGTTGTGAGTGCGGTGCAGGAGACTCAGAAGTAGCCAAATGACGGTCGTCTCAATACAGAAAATAGCTGACGCAGGTACAAACGAGCAACGCGGCTCCCCGCCTGGGGCCATTTTTAACTTTAGGTGTGTGCTGTGTTGTGGAGTGCAGGGCGGGAGACTCACAGGTCGTAGTGCTGGTTCCATTTGGGGTCCAGTGTGCTCTTGACTGTGTCTGTGGAGTGGCATTGGCCTGATCCATCCACCACAACTTTGGCAAATGGGTCCGGCAGGCCTAAAGACATATTTTAAACAAACTGGGTGAATGCACTGAATTAAATCAGAGATGCAATTACAGAGGTTTGACTTAACTTAAGGACACTTCGCTGGTTTAAACATACAGAAAGTTCCATCTCCACCACCAAGCCCAGCCTTGTATTACTGCAGAAACAGACCTTTACTGAGAGCGTCCAGCAATCTGAACGCTTCTAACAGCATGCAAGTATTCAAAATCATAAACTTGCAAACATTTCCAAGATGAATAATACATTTGCTGGACACGTTAACTGACAAAAGTCTTACAGTTCCTTGAGTTGATACATTTTAACCCCCCCCTGTGTATCCATTAAACAAGTGACACTGTAGTCTGACGTGAAAATGAGCACAGAAAGGGCACTTACGAAAGAAGTCTTTCTTTGCGAGGTTCTTGGCACATAATACTGAAAGAGAAGAAAAGCATAATGAACAAAAAAAAATGCCTCACAAGCTAATGCAAGAATTGTCTTATAAACGACAACAATCCTGCAGATCATGATTTACATTATGACTAACATCAGTGGGGGATAAAGAGTGTGAGTGTGTGTAAGGAATTCCTCGGTGTGAAGGCCACTTCTTGTCACAAATGTATGCTGTTGTAAAAAAAAAAAAAAAAAAAAAGTGACTGAGTGGGCTGCACGCTGGTTATGATAATATATGAATGCCCGAGGCTGGAAATGACCTGGAGAACTTGGATGCAAAACACACACAGCAAACAGCAAAATATTGGCTTGTGTCAGGAATCATCGTTCACAATGCGTACACAGATATACACAAACACACACACACAGGCCGCCCACAGTGAAAGTGGGAGAATCCTTTCCCTGCCACATCTCTGGGGATTCAGTCCACAAAGCTCACACTGACCTAGACTCTGGGAATCAGTGTGTGTGTGTGCGCGCTGAGCATTTACACCGTACAGTGTGTGTGGAGGTGTTCTCGTCAAGTATTTTGAATGACGGCCAGACAGTCTGGTCTATGTCAGCGCGGGTCAGCTGAGGTAGCACTACTGTAGTGCTAAAAAAACGCCGCTGAGCCACAATAAACCCGTTCCAGGAACGCGCAAATGTACAGTTTACAAGTCGTGCAAAGCCACTTAAAGAGGCAGTATGGGCAGCGTTAGCTTGCGTTACAAACTAGAGGACGGCACCCTTCCAGAGAAAGCGAGGCTGTGCCCGACAACAAGAACTACAACATTTCTGTGTGACAATAAAAAGATGTCAAGACGCCAGGCCACGTCACCGGCTATTCAATTAATCCAACGGGCATGCCAGGAGTCTCTGGAAAAACTCACCTGTCAGATTTGATAGCTTAATTTTACATTGCGGTCCACAAACGCTTTCTGGACAATTTGCATATAAATTGCTTGACAAGTGAGGCTCATAATAGGCCGACTCTGAGTCTAATCCATCGCAGGGGTAGACAAGAGCCGTGAACTTTCTATAGGCAGGCTGGAGAGAACGCAGTTCACCGAGGGCTTATGGAATATAAACGGAGCTAGAAATCTAATGGCAGGCAACTTTAGCGGGGATGGAGCTATTTTGTCATGTGATGAGCGCCGGAGCAAAAGAGGTGGCGTGAGAATTTCCAGTTGGCCTTAATGGATGTCATTTCGCTGCAACTCCTAAAAACGTTATCGCGGCCTTTGAGGTCCCGTTTAAAAACCGGCTTGGGGTTTGATCCAGGCAGCCGGCCGGGAAGTCAGTCAGTCATTCAGCCAGCCGGTGGTTTAGGATGTGGTGACTGTGGTGGTGTAGATGTGTCTGGCCTAGCCTGGTCTATTTCCTGTGATTAACCCGTGGAGAATGGCTCCAGGATATCCTTCCCTCTTCCTCATCCTCCCCTTCCAGTCCTCCTCCTCCTGACTCACACATTCCACACTGCAACCTCATCTTTTCTATACAAAAAAAAAAAAAAAAAAAAAAAAGACGAGAGGGAGAAAGAGACAGAATGAGGGAGACAGCGGCGGAGGCAGAAGCGCTCGTTCTGCCCCGGCGTCCTCTTCCAGACTCGCAGTAGAGGATGCCTTCCTTTGTCACTGTCACCGCCGCGCTGCCCGCCCCTCTCGCCCTCCATTCTCTTGCCAGCGGCGAGGGACACCCCTCATTCCACCCCGTCGCTCCCCTCCCCTCCCTTCCTCGCCCTGCCGTGGCGGTGAATGTGTGACAGGACTTTTTTTTTCCCTCCCCTCGACGTGAAGAGGAAACTCCTCACTCTCGCCAAGGTCAAGCACACGGCGGCGGCCACCCCTCCGCTCAACCTCAATACCCCCGCAGAACTGACTCTTTACATAAATGTCCTCTCTTCTTGCTCTTTTTTTTTTTAAATCATGAGTGTCTGAGAGAGCCACCGGGAGATGAGTTCTATTCATTCGCTCTTGAGGGAACAAGGAGAAACGGTATGAGGGAGGTGATGAAAAAAAAATCATGCTACTTCTGGGTCTATACCAGGCTAGCAGCCCCATTGGGAATTAGCAATCGCAACATGTTTTGCAGCAAAATCAACTATGCCCCATAAACATTATAACTTTGCTCTATTCTAGCATCATGGGCAGGACTGTACCACATGTATGCCATTTTTACCTTTCAATTAGCAGCTAACTAGCTTTTTGCATGACAACTTGCAACTTTCTGTATGGCAGGTACCAGTCAAAATTACTGAGAAAAGATGCCAAATGTGCTGTGAAGTAATGTTGAGACTAACAGCCTAATCGTGACCTGGGATCAAAGAATGCAAATAACCACATTAGTCATAATCGTGCAGCCCTAAAATATGGGTGGGACTGACCTGGCTGGCAGAGTTCAATGTAAACAGATAAGACAGGTCAAGTGCTAATGTTGGCTAGGTGAGGTTAAGTATAATGTCATATTGTTGAACACCGTGTTCGTTCATATCCAAGAACAAAGCAGTGGCAGGTAGGCACGTAAGCAAATATCTCACCTACTTAATAATACACACTGCACTAGTGTCCAAACACACACATACACACACACGCACCAGATGACTAATGGGTTCTTGTACTCGCTGCCATGCCAGTACAAAATGTGGGCCTGGGTTTAATATCCACAAGCCAAATCCAAAGCAGATAAGTAAGCAAAAACATCACTTAGCGCACGCACAGACACACACACACACACACACATCACACAGAGACTGTGCATCTTCAAAATATTTGTCTGATCGATGAGCTCGGTTTGATCAATACCGTCACTTTCTCATTCCCTGCATCCTCAACCTCTTCTGCATCTATTTTGTTGTGTGTGTGTGTGTGTGTGTTGTGTGTGTGTTTGTGTATGCACGTGCTGCAGGCTCAGTCAGTGAGAGGATTAGAAGCATTCATGCTACTTCCTAAGTAAGCAAGATTCCCTTCTTCCCTCTCTCTCTCTGGCTGCCTTCTCTTTCTGCCCTTTCCTTATTTGTTTTCCTTGGTTATATTGTTTCACTCTCTCTTCCCCCATTAATTCCTCCTTCCTTGACCCCCTGCCCAAGTCTCTCCCTCCTCTTCTCTCATGAGTATCGGTCGCCTGTTGTCCTAGAGCTGCCATGTGTCGGGCGCTGTGCCAAGGTGCTGGCGTTCAAATCTGAGTACCTGGCACGAGCTGGCTTAAACTCCGGCAAAAAAACACGCTGCTTCCAAGAGCAAATCAGCATTATCCTGCTGGACGACTGATACATTCATTCACAAGGAGGTGATTTTCAAGGTAAGCCCCCAAACTCCCATTCATTTCTTAATAAAAATAACCCCGTTCATTCTACTTGTTGACCCACTTCCCCACCCCCTGCTTTCTGCATTGTCCCGATCACTTCCCATCATTCAAACCATACCTAGAAACCACCGTGGCGGGGACGAAACATCACAAAAGCTCCCAATCAGACAGGGGGAAAGCTTTTGGGGAAGTGTTTCTCTTCTACGGCCTGATATTCTACATTCATGTCACATTAAGACTAGATTAGCTCAAGATGGTGCTTCGGCTTACCACTGAATGTGTTTTAAAAACACTTTTCTCCAACCCAAAACACCAGTCTCTCTCCTAACTAAAACCGATCCGTACGGAGGCAGCGGGTACAGACAGAGAGACACAACAATGTCTCTGCACTAGCTCAAACATGTCCATATAAACACAATCGGGTGTCTGAGGTTTGAAACAATGTAAAACCTGCATGGTCTTTGTCTAGGTCTCTCTGTCATAGACACAGAGGCCTGTCTGATCTAGGCCAAACAACCCCTCTCTGACAGACTAAACAGACCGCTGGCTGGCCAGGCAGCATTGCACTCCCATTGGCTCATTGCACATTCCTCACCCAATTAGAATTCCACTCATACCTGTGGGGGCGGGGCACAGTTGGGGGCAATAACCTCTGTCTACATCCACGCTGAAATAATGAGTGACTGACTGGCTGGCTTACACACACACACACACACACAAATTCAAATTCGAGCGCACAGACAGACGTTTCACATTCTCAAACTTCCACACACACTTTCTCTCTTGCATCTATACTCAAGCAGACACACACACACATTCACATCTGAAACTGAGCTATCTCTGTCTGGAGTCTCTGGACATCTTACTGCCTGGAAGCGAACAGACAGTGCGATAAGTGGAACAACTGTGTCATATTTATGTCTGTCCTCTGTCAAAAATGATGCATGCGCTTTGGTAATCCAAGTTAGAGAAAGAAGGACAAAAAGGGGAAAAAAGAAACAAGACAGCGAGCCGCAGACACTTTTAGACTGAGAAGAGCACATCAGCATTTAGGACAACAGGGCTACTCAAAAACACATCCATCACAGTCATACTGTACATTTGACTGTCCTAGTCGGTACCCAGCACCTCTAGAAATATTTAGTCTGCTTAGCCTGCAAGGTCTGGTGTGTGTATATGTGTGTGTGTGTTTGCTTGCTTGACTGGAAACCAGGAGAACAGAGGACAAGGCGTCTGCCCAGCGGTACAGGGTGGTCATTTCCATCTGAATAGAGGCCCCTGGATGCCCAGCAGGGTTACAATGGCAGCTACAGTAAAACCCATTGTTCCAGCTGTGAGTGAGTGTGTATGTGTGTGACAGAGTGTGTATGTAGCCCTATCTGCCCTCGGAGCATCAAATAACAGAGCAGTCTGACCCCTAAGTGAATAACAGTGAGTACTGAGTTGAGAACAGGATGACCAAAAGAACAAATGTGTCGAGGTTGTCTGGCAAACGCTGAGCTGAACGAGCCAGACATCTGTCTAGCTACAGCTGAGGAAGCGATATGCCAATCAATACCCATGGATAATCTAGGCTACCATGTCAAATCTACCGACAGATCGATTTTCAGAGAGGCCGCTGCTCAACAGTTGCTCTCGCCCACCGAGCACAGCTCGTCGCATTCAGGTCAAGCGATGGGTTCGGCTGGTCAGCCAAAAAATGGGTGTAGCTAGCTAGCGTTAGCGGTCAACGTTAATTACACTTCCAAATAAGCTAACGCTAGCTAGGAAGCAAGTGTTGGCAATTAGCAAAGTTTCTAGGCATTGCAATTAAGTTATGTGGTTCATGTCGCTTTTGCGCCCAGTGAGCAGAAAACAGCTGGCCAGCCGGCTGTCCCAGTTGTAAAATCGTCCGGAAAGCCGACTCCGTCTTGCTTGTCCTCTCGATAGTTTAGTTAGCACCGCGGCTAACGCGCTAGCATCGCTGCTGCTATGTTTGCGATACAAAAACCGGATGTTTAGGCAAGCAGCACCTCTGAGAATCTTCAAAGACACGCGCTGTTACTTGTTTGCTTTACTAAATATCAACAGTTTGCCATAGCGGTTTGTAACTAAAACATTTTAGCTCCGGTACAACATGCACCGTAAGCGCTTTCGGTCTCGTTTTTTACCTGTCAGACGGATTTTGATGCTGGACCCGTTTCTCCGAGTCCCAGGATTCGACATCACTCCGGGAAAACGATCACACAAACTTCCCACTGGGCTCTCCCGAAAAACACAATTTCACAACTCAGGCGGAGTATAACTAACTACAATGTAAAAATCCGTGGTTTGTGTCCGTCTTCTTCACGGGTAAAAATGTATTATTTCATCGCAAAGTCCTCCGTTCCTTCGAAATCCAACAACACAGGAGAACATTTTCGGGCTGGCTCAAACACGTACTGACGTCACATTCTTACGGCAGTACGCGCTCGCCTCCGGGAAACGTGGGCGTGCTCGTCAAGTTCAGGGAAGACCTATAACCTCCTTACCTACCTCCCAATGATGTTTAACGTTGGAATCTCAGGAATTTGTTGATATAGACGCTTTTACTTTCAGTATATCACACAAGCCATTCGTTATTATTATAGCTCATATATTAATTGACCATTTTCTATAACATTTTAAAAGATTACTGGTTAATAGGCTTAGCTCAAGCAGATGCTGAAGCTTAGGCGAACTCTTTGTTTTATTTACCAGTTTATTTCCCTTCTGTCAGCACCAGCAGTGCAACCTTTTTTCATCATTCTTGAAACTTTCTACACATCACACATCTGTTTGCACAGATTGGGGCCTACAGGTTCAGGTCAAGGTACATGTGAGTATGCCAGAGGGATACGTGATGTGGAGGATGGAGGCTGAGGGGTTAAGGGTGAGGGAGAGCTGGGGAGGGACAGTGGCTGGAGGGATTTGGCTCTTTAGCAGCATTAGGGTTAGCTGGCTGCAGTATTAACTGGTGCAACAATGGACCCTCTCATCAGCCTGTTTACTGGACACAGTAAATCCACATAAGCAGTGAAACGGGTCACCAGCCACTGCACACTTAGTGGGGCTTGATTTTAAACACACGCACACACACACACACACACACACACACACGCAGCCTGTCTCTCACATGTCTCACACACAATACTTTCACTCCCTATCTCTGTATTTGTGTCTGTGTCCCTCTAGCTTTGTCTTTCTCTTCCCTATACACACATTATTCCTGAGACAGGTGGAAATGATAATGATTTAATGATTTTTCCAAACTACTGTTTGACTCTCTCTCTCTCTCTCTCTCTCTCTCTCTCTCTCTCTCTCTCTCTCTCTCTATCCCCTCCCACTATATCTGTCTTCTTCTTGCTTGTGTTTGTATGTACTTATATGTTTAACAATGTCAACACTCCACAGGTGGCCGCAGTAACACTGGAGAGAACTTTGATAGAGCCCACACAAACACACACACACACACACACACACACCCACCCACACACACACACACACAAATTAACGTCTGCCTACAAAACATGTACAGCTGTTGGTGTGATTATGTGTGTTTGTGTGTGTGTGTGTGTGTGTGCGCGTTTCCTCACATTTGTGTGTGTTATTCAAAGTGTCGTTGGGACCCCTGAGACCAACTCAGTGTGTTCACAGCTACTTAGAGAATTCCAAGAGACAAACTTAGCAATACCTCTGGGCATACACACACACACACACACACACACACACACTGTGTGTATGCGAGCACGCACACACAGTTAATGAAGATGAAGTCATTCTTTGTACGAGACAGTTAGGAAATCCAGTTGGGTGGTCAAAGAAGAAGAAGAAAAAGAAAATGTAAAAAAGGGCAATGAAGAAAATATTTCACTAGAAGAAGAGAATAAAGAAAAAACAGTTAACAGAGAGCATACATGAGTTAGAAAATGATGTACTTTGCTAATCAGAATTTGTCAAATTTAAGAAACTTCCCAATGATAGCTGTTAGAAAACATTTAAACTTGTAATGAATTCTGATTCTAACCATGAAGTCTCCTGACACGCTGTGTGTGTGTGTGTGTGTGTGTGTGTGTGTGTGTGTGTGAGTGAATGTGCCAGAGAGAGAGAGTAGGGAGAGAGAGAGAGATTGCCAGTGGTGTGTGTCTGTTTCTATTAGCGCCCCCTCTGGGGAATAAGAGCAACAGCTGCCTCAGTTCAATGGAAGACTTTTCCTAACGCCAGTCAAGATCTACACACTGGATAAAATATTATATATTGATGGATAAGATCATGGCAAGAATGAAATTTTCTTGACAGCAGCAAGAAAGTGCCACGTTAAGTGTGTGACCGGCACCATGTATGTGAATTACTTAGTCAAATGTTGACTAAACCCTCTAATTGCTGGCCCATAACCAAACCCAGCTCAGTCCCAGCAGTCTGTCTGCTCATGGCTTTGCCCCGTCTTGTGCAATCCACAAGAGACAGAAATGTGTCCTATAAATATATTTGGTTACAGAACACTCTGATTTATTAATTAAAAGTGCACTGTGATCGGTGGATCGTATTTACATTTTTTGAGAGGATAATTTTTTGAGAGGTGGAGTTAACTTTAACAAGGGTTTGAAGGTGGACAGTCTAGAATTCTGATCATTTTAAAGCAGAAAATTCAACATTTCTTTGCTAAACAAGTGTAAGACAGAAATGTTCTCTTTGGTTGGCAGTCCATTCTGTCTCCGTGAGTCAACGGCTTTGACCTAAGATGCCTTACTCATCCCATTCCCACCGGAGACCCAGGCGGAGAGCAACTGATGGGTGGGAGCGGAGAGGCATGGTGGGACTGGGATGGAGCTGGACCGACGGGCTGCAGAAAGTGGGTTGGCTGATGGCTTTCCAGGGAAGCCCTAAAATGGATGGAGGCAGGATTGAAGAATTCCCAAAATCCCGGGCTGTCAGTGGTCCGGACAGACAAATCAGAAGGATGAGACCTGAGGGTGATGGCTGGTTTTAGAATTGTGACCATATCAGGAAGGAGAGCGGCTGGTATATAACGGCCTGGCCTCGACACACACACCCATAGTCCTCCTGAGCCTACCTCTGCCTCCTGCATCGGTGAGTACGGGCCTAATTCATATCAATCTTGGTTAACGGCTGATCATTGGCACTGACTTTCCCAATTCGATTTGATTCTGATTCGATTCCAATTTTCATTTGATTTCATATTGATTTGGTAGGAAGATTTCAACTACAATACTAATTTTGCAGCTTACATATAGCTTTGTCCAACTTTTTACCATCATGGTTTTTAAATCCAAAATACTTCAAGACATCTGCCTTCAGGCTTGATGGTGCTGACTTCAGGTGGGGAGCTCCTTTATTACATGTTGTTTCATGTAATTTGGTCAGTTTCCATAAGGTAGTTCAGCAGACCACATGTGCAGGACAGGAGGCACGAAATAAATAGCAAAAATCTGGACGCTTCCACTCATAACAAGCACAGATTAAGATTAAGATCAATGTAGCATTTTTGCAGTTGACAGCAGAACATTCAGATGATGATTTGATTAATCAGAGAATCAGTATTTTTACTCAACCATAAGAGATTTGATAGAAAATGCGATTTAGAATAATCATTTTTACAAACAAGAAATGATCTGATTGTCAGTGGATGGTGTTACAATATCTTCAGTCTTGTCTGTATGTTGAGTATCTGCTTGATGTTTTGAGACCACTAACTCAGGTTTGGTACTCACCAACTGCACCGCCAATAAGTCAGTCAGGCAAGTGCAAGTTTCTCTTTTCTCTATCCCTCACCCTTAATATAGCAGTGACTTTGTACCATGCAAGAGTGCACCTCATGATTTCAACAAAAACTTAACATTAATGAATCAGTTGATATGATTTTTCAGCATGGGGGTCCATAAAGATCCTTGATTTCTTGTCCCAAGCCTTAAAATGAAGACGTTCCATTTTTGAGAAACAGGCCTGAATCCAGTTTCAGATCCTGACCCATAGTTTCAGAAAACCAGGATCTGTAGGATTGCCAGCCAGTGTCCTTCCTCTCATTCATGCAATGCGGACATCATCTTTCTCCTCTCTCAGCCTCTCTCCACAGCAGCCAGTCGGCGAGTGAGTGAGTGTTTCCGGCCGGTCAGTCACTTGGTGTGTGTTGGTGGCAGCAGCAGCGGCAGCAGCAGCCATGCCGGGTGCGTACAAAGGGGAGTGCGGGGACGATGTGGACCCCATGCCGTTCCTGGCTCCGTCTGAGAAGGAGCGTCTGGACGCCATGAACAAGCCCTACGACATCAAGCGCTCCTGCTGGGTCCGGGACGAGAAGGAGGCTTTCATCTCCGGGGAGATTCAGTCTGAGGAGGGGGACAAAGTCACCGTCAAGACCACCAAGAACACTGTAAGACTCAGTGGAGCTGTGTGGGCTTGTCTCAAAGATACAGGATTGTTGCTAATGGGGCTCAGACATTCAACTTAATATGAAGCCAAGCCATTGCAAACCAGTTGTGAACTATTATTTTGAAAGTTGCATGGTTGTGATAATAATAACTTTTATGATTATGATAAAAATGACGGTGATGGTGATGTTCCTCTTTGCCTTTAGACCGTGACGGTGAAGAAGGATGAGATTCAGCAGATGAACCCTCCTAAGTTCTACCAGGCCAGCGACATGGCCGATCTCACTTTCCTCAATGAGGCCAGCGTCATGGACAACCTGCGCAGCCGCTACGTCAACATGAGGATCTATGTAAGGCTGAACCGCAGCGTAACGCCAAGAAAAGCCCACTCAAAGCTTTCTTTGCCTTCATTTAAAGGAACAGTACGCCTAACGTGCAAAAAAAAGATATTTTCCCAGTTACCCCATGAAGTCAGTCTACCCGCTCCAGATAGTTTCTGTGTGATCTGGCGAGGTTCCCAGTCTGCAGTGATCTTCCCCGTCTCCCTTCACCACGATATAATGCAGAGCTGCATGGGTTTTTCTTTTGTGGAGCTCAAACCGTCAAAAATGTATTCGTGAGAAACGGAACAGCAACAGGTCTTTCCTAAAACAACATTATGGATACCCGACACAGTCCGAAGTCCTTGGGGGTGAAGAGTTTAATTGGGAACTATATCTGGCAAATGAACACCAGCAAACTGTATTGATCTGCCCCCAATGAGTATGAATTAGAGGCGGATGAATGCAGTTTGAAGGTCAAGGTGGACTGGAAACCTCACCAAATCACAGAAACTATCTGGACAGATAGATGCATTAGGGGTGGGTGGAGAATATTTGTGTTTTTCTTTCTTTTCTTTTTCTTAAGTATTTTGTATGATTTGTTCCTTTAAAGGGTCATTTATAGTACACACTGTAACATATGTTATATTTCATCTTTTTTTGAAGTTTTTTATTGTATTGTTGCTGTAATAGATGGGATACAGTCAACAGAATAAATGCACAGTGGTGATGAGGCAGATTTGTGCCCACAGTATTGAAACTACATTGTGTGCATGTTCAGCCTTCAGGATGCTACTCAAACCCCTTTTTCTTCCCTTTTGCTCCCCCAAGACCTACTCAGGCCTCTTCTGCGTGACCATCAACCCGTACAAGTGGCTGCCCATCTACGGCGCCAAAGTGGCCCAGATCTACAAGGGGAAGAAACGCCAAGAAGTTCCTCCTCACCTCTTCTCCATCTCTGACAACGCCTACCATGACATGATGATGGGTGAGGAGAAGGAGGGGGGTGGGGGTGATGGGAGCGGGAGCTTGAAGAGTGAATCGTCCGGGTTTGGGAGTGATGTGGAGAAGTTATAGGGTCAGAAAGGAGAATAAGCAAGAAGCGGCGAGAAGAGACGAATGAGACACAGGGATAGCAAAGAGGCCGCGTGGTGATTTGGGATGCTGGAGACGGGGTGTTTGAAAGTCATTACAGATTTGCTTGTCGGGGGTGGGGGTGTGGTGTGTGGAGGGTTGGAGGTTTGGCTGGCGCGCGGTGATTTGCTCAGGGAATAGAAAGTACTTTGAAGTCATTATGCGGTGTCAGGGGAGAGTTGACAGCTGTCTGCTGACAGGCCGGCTGCCGGGAGCGGAGGGCGAGCGTCAACAGCCCTCTGATCTGCTCACGGGGAAATCAACAGTAATTATTCTCCTCTTTCTTTCTCTCCCCTCTCTGCCCTCCCTCTCCTCCTCCTGTCGTCACATCAGAGCACGAGAACCAGTCCATGCTCATCACGTAAGGCCAATATGCTTCTTTTTTAAAATCCGCCCACACAGACTTTGCCTTTTTCCTAGAGAGACCCGACCAAATGATTTGCAAATATCCACCCATTAATGCCTACTTTTATCCCTCTCTCATCACATTGTAAATAGTTCTGCTTTAATCACGCAGCAGTGATAACTTCATCTGACTCAGCCTGCAGTACGTTAGGTTACATTGCTGTTTCGTCACCGTGGCGTTCATGTCCTCATCCATACTCTTATTTGTTTCCTGTCTTTCTCCTCCAGCGGAGAATCTGGTGCCGGCAAGACTGAGAACACAAAGAAGGTCATCCAGTACTTCGCCAATGTTGGAGCCACTGGGAGCAAAGCCCCCGACTCCAAGGCACGAGATTGTGTGTGTGTGTGTGTGTTTTGTCTGAAGCAGATTATGTACATGTTCCTTTTCTTCACTGGTCTTTTCTTATTTTTTGTTCTCTTTTGTGTACTCTTTCCTTTCTTTTCCTTCCTTTCCTTCCTTCCTTTCCTTTCCTTTTCACAGCAGGGCTCTCTGGAAGACCAGATCATTCAGGCTAACCCAGTGCTAGAGGCATTTGGCAACGCCAAGACCACCAGGAACAACAACTCCTCACGCTTTGTAAGGGGACACACACACACGCATACACACACATACGCATGCACAAACCCATTCATGCACATAGATGACACACATACAAAAACACTCTCTTCCTCCCTCTGTTTGAGGCGCAGTTGTACATGAACACACACATACACACACGTCCTGCACCATCAGATACGACAATTATGACCCTGTGAAATGAAATGAAGATAAAATGTCAGTGTTACAGTGAAACAGACTCTTTGAGAGTCAAACTCCGCGTGCATGTTTGTCTCTGTTCCAGGGAAAGTTCATCCGCATCCACTTTGGGCCGACAGCGAAGCTGGCCGGCGCTGACATCGAGACCTGTGAGTGGGATTTATTGATTTATTCTTTTATTACGGCGTGTCAGGCCTTATCAGTATCAACACAGCTTTGCGGAGTTCCACGTCTCCGTTTATAAAGCCCACGTCTCCTGCAAGGAAAGATATCGTGCTGTGACAAACATCAGGAGTGAAATGAATAAACTTGGCCCGGGTTCAGGAACGTTCGTGAAGGCTGATGGCTGGACTGTGTGTGCTTTGTGTGTTTGTGGTTTTTTTTTTGTGTGTGTGTGTTTATCAGATCTGCTCGAGAAGTCAAGAGTGATTTCCCAGCAGCCCGCTGAGAGAGGCTACCACATCTTCTACCAGCTCCTGTCTGGAAGGAGGCCAGAGCTCATAGGTGAGACGAGCAAAGCAGACCATGTCACCGGCTATCATTCATTTCAGGCGTTTGTGGAAAGTAAACAGAAGTTAGACACACTCCTCCCTGACATTTCAGCTTTCTGCTGTACCATCGACCCGGCAGCCATCGTCAAGTGTGTAAAAATAACCCCAGCTCTTCTTGCTCTTCAATGCACTTGCAACAGCAGCAGTTATTCCCCGTTACATCTGCCATCGCAAATCAGGCAAATTGTGAAATTAGATTTTACACTCGAACGGTTTACATAATACGATGCCATGCACGTCTTCGATGATGGGAGTTTTCTCAAAACTGTGTTGAAATGTATGAAATTAAAAGCTGATGGTGTGGCTTGTTAATTTTTATGTTTTTTTACAAAGAGCAAAACTGGAGATTGTACAGAGCAATATTGGTGTGCATAAAGGGGGTTATTCAAAAAGTTACATGGTTTGGAAAGAACGTCTTGCCTGATATTCATTACTAAATATTTTAAAAGGTAAATGATATATAATCTTGTAAAATGTAAGTTTGTTGCATAGACAATAACTGTAATATTCCATGGTTACACTTTACCCTCAAGCTACTGTCAGTGTAGATCCCAGTTCATTTCTGATGGTCTCATTTTGGGGTTAATTTATGATTTGTTTTATTTCTGTGTCTTGCAGAGGCCCTGCTGCTGAACCCGGACCCCAAACACTACGTGTGGGTTTGTCAGGGAGTCACGGTGGTGGACAACATGGACGATGGAGAGGAGCTAATGCTCACCGATGTGAGTCCACTTTCACCTTTCCATTCATACTTCTCCCAAGTCGGTTGTGTTGATCCATCTGACCCAGTTGTTTTCTGGCTTCACAACTGTCCAGTTGTAAAAACGAGTTAGCCTCTTGGTGGCGCCATTGCCTCTTTTTGTCATAACTTCAGTGTACGTGCTAATACTGGTCTTCAATCTCTTTTCCTCTCTCCTATGTGTGCATGTGTGTGTGTGTGTGTGTGTGTGTGTGTGCAGGAAGCCTTTGATGTGCTGGGCTTCACATCCGAGGAGAAAATGAGTGTGTACAAGCTGACTGGAGGCATAATGCACTTCGGCAACATGAAGTTCAAGCAGAAAGCCAGAGAGGAGCAGGCTGATGTGGATACCACTGA
>OMLF01011737.1:0-11361 GCA_900302615.1 Holocentrus rufus
ACTAGCAGTTTACCACGGCGCACAGGGGCCCGCCTGCACATCTGGGACAAGTTAAATGGAGCTGCCTCGTCTGCTCTGCTCCGGCTGGGTCTGCAGGGTGGGGAAAAAGAGGCGCAGGTTTAAGACTCGCCGCAGGTATCGGGGCTCCTCGCAACCCGCACCTCCGCTCATACGCGTCCCATTTCTGCAGCTTATGGGCCGGACTTGTGAGGGGAAAGGCGGCGGGAGAGACAAAAGAGAGGGGAGAATATTTAAAGAGGTGACGGAGGGCGTTGTGCATGCTTCGGAGACATCAAAGAGGGAGGAGGAAGAGGGCGATGGAGCAGACAGGTCTCTCCGCATTCCTCCTCAAAAAGGAAAACTCCGCTCCACTCCATCAAGCGTGCCCTCCTTGAGGTAAAAGCTCCGGTGGGGTGAGGGGTTCACTAACCTCCCTCCCTCCTCCTTCCTGATACATTCAACTGCTGCTTCTGGTTTTAATCCAGCTGCCGCTCTGCCGGTTCATATGCATGTTCCAAAAAAACAGAAAACATGCTGCTGGTTAAGAATGAGCAACCTTTTGCCGCTCAGAGAGAATCAAATGGAAGTAGGAAAATCTCACAAAGCAAAAATGTATGTCAAACTTGGACCCTTTACTTGGGAAATCACAGAGGATACATTCTTGAAATACTGAGCAATAAATAGATTTTTTCCCAAAATGGATAAAATGCCTTTTGGAATGAAGATTAAGGTTGAAGTTGTAAAAATAAATGCATTTCAGCCCCCCAACCGAGTGGGACAAAACTCATAAATAAAAAAGCAACATGGATATGGAAAAAAGAGACAGGGAACCAGATTCTGGCAGTCTACCGAGGCCAGGTGACACAAGTCACAGCAGCAGACTTGGACTTGAGTCCCTCGCCACCTGTCGACCCTTCTGCTTGTGTGTGAGAGAGAGTCCACGTGAGTGTGTGTGAGAGAGAGAGAGAGCGAGAGAGCTGTTGGGATTCAGATGATAGAACACCTCTCTCTGGAATAAGAGCGAATTCAATTTTACTTACAGGTCAAACAGGTCAAGACGAAGGAAGCGTTTACTCTCTCTAGGCCTGGGAACGGGATGAAAATTTATGACGCCACGTTGGATGTTGTTTTGTTTTTAAAACAATATATTTTCCGTGGCTGTTATTTCTTCACTGAATGAAAGCACATTCCATTACGCAACAGATTCAGAGATTTTATGACTCTTAGTTAAACATGGAATCACCCCTCTTCAATAAAATCAGAGCATGTGCGTAAATAATAAGGAATAAAAAACATCGCCTACATTATAAGAAAAACATGAGTTGTATCAGTACAATAGAGATCAGTATCCCGATATCCGGCCTTGATGCTCCTCATATAAAAAAACATCCCACTCATTCTCTATGAAGCCCATAGTCAACTTAAAGAGAGCCATTCAGAAGAGATATGACTGGCACACCGATTGCTGTGTATACACTCAATCTTTCATTTAAACTCACATACAAAAACACAGGCTTAGTAGTTTCTAGCCTCTTAGCCCGTCAAATAATGTTTAACGAGCCCCAGGGCTGAAGAGATTTACCCTCAATTGGATTTGCGTTACATCGCTTAATGAAGAGAACATTGTTTATGTGTCCTGTGTGGATACAGTTTATGTGGACCTGCTCTGGGAGTGGGGAAAAAGGGAATTCGGTTTATTTGCAAGAGCCTGTTTGGTTTGCTTTGCACAGCTATGAAAATGAATAAATTGAGCGCATCATCCGGTGCTGAAAACACTTGCAGTTATTTAGATGATGGGCCTGATGTGGACTCATGTCCCTTATAAAAGCTTTGGTGGACTTCAGCAGGAAAATATAACTATAGAGAGAATGTGAACTAACAATAACACATCCTCAGACATAATGGAACTGAAACATTAAGTACTACATTGTATAAATAAACCAAATATGAACCCCTGATACATCACATTAAAATAGTTAAGTCTGTATATTTAATGTAGCTGTCTAATGGCTGAATTTTAGAGTTGAATTATCTCAGCTTTCATCCATCCATCCATCCATCCATCCATCCCATCTATCCATATATCTATCTATCCAGCCGTCTATCTGTCAATCCACTGACCTAGCTTGTCCTTTCCATCCCCTCCTCCTGATCTGATCCAGAGCAGACTTCTAATCTGCTATTTGGCTGTAGGTGACAGACAACAGGCAGCCTAGGAGGATTAGGGTCTCTATTTCTCTGTCTGTGTCACACACACACGCACACGCAAGCCTAGAAAAGCTGGAGGATGTGAAAATCAAGCAAACAGGCAAGGAAGCTGAGAGACGAACAGACAGATGCTGACTTGCAAAATAGACAAATTCCAGACAGGGAGCAGGTAAATGCAGAGACAGTGGAGGCGAATCAAGCAGAGTGAAGCAAAGAGCAGATGAGTTCATGATTTGTGACCCTTCCACACAGTTCTCCCTCTCTCTCTCTCAGACTCCAGGCAAATTAACTGGTGGTCTTCTGTGTCTGCCAACCAGCCTGCCAGCCAGTCACCCACAAAAAAACTCAACTATTCATCATAATAGTATCACAACTGTGGCGGAAAGAGGAAAGGCGGATTCTGACAATTAATTGCGCACTACTTGGCGACACAGACGAACAGTTTCATTGACCAATGCGAAAAAAAAAAGACAATGCAGAATAGCCACAGAGACAGAGAGAGGAAGAGAGGGAGAGAGGGAGAGGAGGAATGAGTGAGAACTGAATAAAGTGGGAATAGAACGAGTCTGAGAAACGGAGAGTCGAACTCACAGTAAACTTTTTGCTGAGGAAAGCTTCCATCAGACCACAAGAAAAGTGATCTCCTGTTATTTGGTTCCTCTTTGGAGATCGTTCTCTTATTCAGCCATGAGCTACAATAACCACCAAACCAATAACAATTCAATTTACGTTCATTTAAGAGGCAAGAGAAAATCTTGTCTCCAGAACTGGATTAAAGATTTTTTTTACATTTATCTAAGCAAATACATTTCTGGTTACTGAAAGAGAAAACGTAAACAAGCTGCTCAACAGAATAATACTTGCATTTACGCAATACCATTCCGTGCATAAGACTTGTTCTGGTGTGTTTTGGACCCAGCAATTACTCGGTGCCCCCTGCTGTGTCAAGGTTGTGTTTTTCCCCCCAAAGGCACGCCGCCCTCCTGGCCTCCAGCTGAGGGCCCCCTCGCTCCCTGCCTGTGATTGGCTAAAACCCTCAGCAGGCTCGGACAGGTCTCTGCACCTGAAACACCAACACCCTCTCTTACCCAACCACACACACACACACACACAAACACAGCACACCACTTCCTGTGTGTGCTGACATGTGTCCAGGCATCTCCCCGCTCCCTCCCGCTTTGCCCCACTGACTCCATTGGTGCTTTACTTCACCTATTCTCCGCAGCAAATCCATCTCTCTCTCGCAGACAAACACGCAATGTCAAACGGTCTGCTGGAGCATTTCCACTTGAGCTGCCAGTGTCCATTGTCTCAGCGATTCCCTACAACACAATTCATGCGAGGACAAGAGTCAGCACTCGCACCCCCCCCCTCCACTCCTCCATTCTTTTCCTTCCTCTCCCATCCTGAACTGCTGAACTGCTGAGTTGGCCTGATTCAACCACCAACCCACGGCCTACATGTTTGGGGTCTGGTGGGTTGGGGGATTGGGGTGCATTTGTCTGTGCTTTCGAGAGACTTAGGAGAGTCAGTTCAGGACCCCATGAGACCAAAAAGCACTGTTTTGAATAATATTTTAATGAGTTGTCTACTGTGCTATTGTGAAAGCATTATGAACCCTTAACCCCGCTGAATGCACCAGTGTTAGAGTTGAAGTGGACTTAAGAGCAGACAATAAAACAGAAGAAAGTATGGAGGGGTCGGGGAAATCAAATGTTATTAACTTTAAGCTTTCCTTCCTCCATTCCTAGACAATATTTGTACTGTGACGCAGCAGTGAGGCATCATTGGTATTTCGTCAGGTAACACTGATTTATTATGAACACTGTCTTACACACAGGGCACAGTGTCTTGCATAATAGCGTTTTGTACTTTAGCGAGTTAGAATCTGTCCTCTGAATAAAGTGATGGATTGACCCTGAATCCCACTGCATCAGTCAAAACTTACATGAAAATGGAGCAGCGCAAGGAGGGATACTGTTAAGAAAGTCTAGTTTTTAGAAACAACTAGTTGATTTATAGGCTAAATAGAGGGAATGGGTTTTAGAGGAGAGCAAATCAAAGCAAAATAGTACAACGAAGTATCTTATGAACAAAAGATAAAAAGGCAAAATCTCCCTGGGGAACTCAGTTACAAACAGCACGAGGAAAAACAGATACGCTGTATTATGGTTTAGAGCCTCCTCAAGGTCTGCCTTTGTACTTTTGCGAGAAGAAATCACAAATCATCCAGACTTCCTGGTGTCAAACTGATTGCCAGCTCTGGTGATTCCTGACAGCCAATTGGAAACACTTTGGGCTGCGCTGTAACCAATCATATGCACTCGCACTCTTCAGTGCCAGTTATGGCTTAACAATTGCCAGATTGGTTCGGGGCATGACAGCTTGTCTCATTGTTTTAGCCCCGTGACCTATATATGTCTGTGCCATGAACAAGGCCTTTAGCTGGGTTTAATTGTCCCTTTAATTCATTGAACACACACACAGACACAAATGCACACACACACGTATGTAAGCACACACAAATTACCAACCCCCACCCTTTCAAATCCTGAAATGGTGTGCTTATCAAATCCACTGCTACACTGTGTAAGCATGTAGAATATTCTGAGCAAAAACTAGAGCACCAACATTACTTGGAGATAAGATGACATAACACAAAAAACTAAAATGTATTTCAAGTTCAGTGCATCATGACAGTTGCCATCAAGCAAAGTGGAGATTAAAAACACTGCAAACCACAGCGGCCTTTCTTCCATTAAAAAAAAAAAAAAAAGAAAAAAAAAGAAAGGAAATAACATAATGGTTTCTGATTTCGTCAGTGTGGCTTGGCCACGAGGGGATACGAGAAGAGTAAACAACCCTAAGGAAACAGTCAACTCCCTGTCAGCCCAACCAGATCAGGCTGTTTGAAGGGGAAAAAAACATTAAAACACTTGTGTGCTCTCACACATAAACAAGTTTTATGCTACAGGCATGGCCTAACGTCCAGAGTGCATTATGGGTAATCATGTTATGTTACTGTGTATGTACACATGTATATGCGTACAGCATGCCTGTGTTTGTGAGGCCCCACTGACTAGCCAAACATACACGGGTGGAAAACACGGACCGCCACTCAGCCTGAGACAGTGGTGCGCACACACACCTGCGGACACACTCTGTCAAAGGACCACATACAAAATCTAAACACCCCTTACACACCCACGTTTGCACAGGCTTTAATGCTAAGTGGATTTGAGTCCAGGTGATTTTTGCCTGAGAGACCATGAACTTCTGACCAGGGTGACTGAATCAGGAAAATAAAAGGCCTTCACATGCTGAGAAGTGGAGCACATGGACATGTGGTCGGTTTCAGGTGATAAGAAAGGTGTGTGTTTGGATGTGCATACGTATACAAAGTGCAAGAACAAATGCAAAGCTTCTGAGAGAGTGTGAGAGGGAGCCTGTGTGGGGAAAATAAGAAAAGAAAAATGAAAAAGAACCATGTTATCAGTGATTACCTTTACTTCATAACCTGTAGAGCGGGCTAGCCTACAATTACCACGAGCCTTTGTGGCCGAGAAGGAGCAGCTGACCTAAAGTGAGCTGGGTGGCTCTCGGTCCTGCTCTGCCAGTGGTGAGTGTGTGTTTGCTGTGGGCGAACTGTCGAGAGCCTAAGTCAGTCCCTCCTTTGTAATTACGGCCTTCCAAAATAACCCTCTGCAGGGGCAACATAGGCTGCTAGTGTGCAGCCGTTCTCATGCCTTGCCTATACCAGAAAGCTGCATGTTACTTCTAATTAAAGCCAGAGATAATTATGGTTCTGTTTGGAAGATGAGGTTTATGAGGATCTAAATGAGCCCGCCGATTTGTAAATTATCCCAAAGCCTAACTTCAATAAAAAAAGATGCCAAATTGCATTCAAGATGGTGTGTGACAATGCACATTAAAAAAGACTGCATGGAAGTAGGAGCTTATTCACAGACGACAAGGCAATTTGATTCAGCATCCTTAAACTCCAAAATGAACCTCGGAAATTTGTGATGCATGGGTGAAATCAGATTGAGGAGAGACTGAGCAAATGATCGGATACATGCCACATCCTAAACCTTAATCCTGACTCAAACAGACTCTTTTAAAGCGAATATATACTTGGATGAAGTGAGGTTAACTCCAATTTACTCAAATGAATCAAGTAATCTCTTACACACTCGTAGCTGTGTTCATTACGTTTGATTGTGTGCTACTTTCTCAGTGGTGTAACACACATACAGGATACAGTACACACATACACACACACACAGCATGTCTGGCCTTGTCCTCCAGTAGAGCTGTAATTAGGGAGGAACTGCAGTCTCACAGCAAGCCGTCTCTGCACAAACCAGCAGCTCCTCCCTCGAAAAACCCACTAACACCCACCCAGCGTCCCTTTTCCCTGCGCTCTTACCCCAAATCTTCACCCTGCTCCGTCGTCTCACTGATTGCTTGGGTCTAAACGTGGCCTGGGAATTTTCCACCATATTTTCTTACGCAAACCATGGTCAGCATGGTCCCTGCTCTGGTTAGAAGAAAAATCCACTCACAAATATGCGTGAAATATCCTAAATCTGTGATGTTCACTTCATCCCTGGACTCGTTTTTGTTGTACCTACTTTCCCTCAACGTGTGTTGTGTACAGTTAATGATTTCCTACATTTCCCAGAATGCTATTCAACAACCTGCAGAGAATAGGTGTGAACTTCTTCGGTTCTTTTGTGTGTTACACATGTGTAGGTGGAGAACGCAGTGGAGATAGCAGCAGAAGAATGAGAGGTTTCCCAGTCGAGGGAAATTGAGAGTCATGCTGCTTTGTCAAAATGCTTACAGCTGCAAAGCATTATGGTCTATTGAGGCTGCTGTCAGCGGTGAAATTGGTATTTCTGCCTCTTTTACAATCAATTTCCTGGATGATTGTTGAATGTTGTGGGGCAAAATTGTGGGTCTAGACAGACGTCACTGCTCTGTGAGAGACTGACACCAAAACATTATGACTCTGGATACCAGTAAACAGAATAAGAAAAAAAAAACAAAAAAACACCAACTTTTGCAAAAAGCAAGGAACCTTAAGTCATAACATACTGTGCTTCTAGTGCTGGCTGATATGGCTGAAAATATTATCATGATTAAAGTTTTCGTATTAGGCAATATCAAATTGTTTTTCTGCATCTAGGACCTGAACAGAGCGAAAAAACAGCAGCTAGCAAAGTTAACAAGGGAGTTTGTGAGCAACAGTGAAAAAAAAGTATCAAATGGACTATAAAAACTGCAATGTTGTGATAAGTGTTCATTGGCAGCTATTTAAACACACTTAACCATGGTGTGAAGACTATTATTTTGAAAGGACAAGCTCTAATTGCAATTTGGATTCAACTTAAACATTTTTGTGTGTGCGTGTGTGTGTGTGTGTGTGTGTGTGTGTGTGTGTGTGCACATTGGACAGCAGCACTCCCAACTAAGTGAAGCTACATCAGTCTCTACAGTGATGAAAGTGATGAAATTTTTAACACCATCAAATGTAATAATGGGAAAATGTAGGAAAGTAATGGACAGGTTGAGAATAGCTGGAATTTGCCATGGCTGCATTGTTTTCAAGCACTTTGTAAACTCATTTACTGTTAACTGTTAGAAGTGATCAAGCTGGCTTAATTTAGAAAATGTAATCAAGATAATTATGGATATTGTCTTGGATGTTGTTTTATCACCCAGCACTGTGCTCTTCCTTCCTCATGCCCTCAAGTGTTGTTTGCAGTGGTTCCACCCAGAGCTGGAGAGAGGCTGAAAACCACACTGGACTGGGTCAGGACCAGCTGCCATAAAACACTGCCTGGTGTTACACAACATTCCCGATTCCTTAGATGTGCAAACAAACTATCACACACATATAAAATCCAGTAAACTCCCAGACACACACGTTACAGGTCTCATCTCACCTCTAAGCTATAAACCAAGACAAAGAAATGTGAGCAGGAGGAACCGAAGCATTTCAAGCTTGTTTTCTCTCTTTGAAGGCTCATGCTGCTGAGGAGTGGCCGTGGTGGCGGTGGCTGAGGAAGTTGTTTGTTTGTCCCTGGAGGACGGGCTATATTCATCACATCCAGCATACAATTTGCAGGGCCTGTGCCTGTGCTTATTTAGAGTTTCATTTCAGCTGCCGCCTCCTGGAACCGGACTTCACATAACGGCATCTCAAATGTTGGAGAAAACTTTCCAGCGATCAAGGAAACAAATGGTTAATCCTCCCATTAACCACAGTGCCTTCATGACCATATTTACAAACCACTGTAAAATGTCTTGGCTGGACCTCAGGGTCATAAAACATATTCTGGTGATCAGAATCAACGGAGTGTGTCCGTTACATACCAGAACAATCATGGAAAAAATGTTCAGACAATATTTTTACAGGGTCAAAATGAAATAACCTCAGTAGACCTACTTGCATATCCACCTCCGTCTATGAGATCCACCGACTAAAACCAAGAGAATAACAGATTGAACACGTGGTTTGGAGCGTCCCAGGTTAAAAGCTCCTTGACGCAGCAGACACTCCTATCCCACAGTGTCTGGAAACTTCATTGCGGGGGAGCGGAGAGGCAGTTCAAAGCGAGGTCGTAAAGCAAAATGAAGCAGGGACTTAGGAAACACAAACACCAACGTAAGTCTTCCAAACACAGCAGACCTTGCAAGTTTAATTAAAACACGGAGCCTCCCCTGCCCCGGTTTGAGGATAAATGTGTGTGAGAGAGGCTGTGATGCGCGCTGCATCGAGACAGCCGGGAAAGTAAGGATTTAATGGGGGACGTGTGCAAGTTGTCCTCCGAAACAAAACGTTTGTGCATCCTCTGCAAACCTCACATGACCATAATTTAACTCCCCATGAAAGTGTGTTTTTCTTTTTTTTATCTCACGGAAACATTTTGTTTCATTTATGGACTATTGTGCTATGATGTAAAAGGACAGTTTACAAATTCTTTATGCTACAAATGGCAGGGAACACAAAGCAGAGCACAAAGTGGACGTAATCCAACCGCAGAATGTGTGTGTGTATTTGAGAAAGACACAAACAATTTGTGAGCTGAACTATTGTTGGCTGTCAGAGGACCTGGTAAATGTCTGGTGTTTTTTTTTTTGCTTGTATGCACATGAAAGACTGATCCAGTTTAAGTTAAAGTCCCCACTGTGTCAGAGGGATGAGTCACAGTGTCTTTATATAAATGTATATATATGTTGTGTGTGTGGCTGCATCTGGCTGCATGTTTAGCATGGGTGTGAACAAGTGTGTGTGTGCGCACTCATGCACATGTTTGCTCCTATAGCGCCAGCTGACATGATTTACGGCCCCGTCCAAGCTGGTTGCAGCGGCTCCGCAGTCAACAGGCACAAAGAGCAGCAGTTCCCATCAGACATGGATACTGCTCCTCCGTCCCGCTGCTGGCAGGCACCAGGCATCTCCATCACACTTTAACTATGGCTGGCATTGTGTTGGAGACACAGGGGGAAAGGGCCACACGCAGTTTTTATTGGGAGGCCCACACACACACCCTACCGAAATGTTTTACGGCACAGACAGTCTTCCCGGTGGAGGTGTGGATTTATTTGGAATGGCTCGGGGATGCACAGGGAAAGCCATACACAAACAAATTATTGGACGGAGAAAAAATGAACAGAATGTCGGCAGCTGCAAACGGGAAAAGTTTCCAAAATTGACAAGGCTTTGAATTCCGTCCTTGTGCAGGGATGAGGCAACCAAGGTCCACAAAGCTCAGAATAAAATATTTTTTTTGTCTGTTCGTACATGATATTTGTTATGGCTTGTACCGAATCCTGCTTGCACGGGCTTCCCCTCTTCTCCAGAATATTCCGCTGATTTCTGTTGACTCAGACTGCTACGAGAGAGAAATAACACGCCGAAAGACGGCCAGACCACAGAACGGAGGTGGACTCAACCTGCCCAGCCCTCCTTCCCTCCCTCCTTCCTCTGGTCGGCCTCCCTCTCTGTCAGCCTGACTCCCCACTGTCTGCAGCGGTTTCCCCCTCTTTGCCCTTGACGGTTGAGTCATGCAGAAGCTCTAATGTGAAAAAAGAATTGGGACCGGGTCTGAGCTGCTACCTGAACCTTGAACGCCGACCAAGACGGTCTGACAGACGAGTTGCCTCTGGAGCGCAGCTTTCGGGAGAAAAGGGAAAGCAGGCACAGAGTGGTGGAGGAGGGGGGGCGGGAGAGAAAGGAAAATGGAGAGAGAAAGAGATGTGCATTAACTGACAGCTGCTTTTCTTCGCCGCCGAGGAGCAGCAGGCAGCGTGCGGGCATGCTGCTTCATAACGATCCCTTTCACTCAACCAGCTCCTTCATGGCGGAGCCCGAGGCCCCCTCTCTGATACCACGCACAAAGACCAGAGGTACTGGAAGCCCAAGCATAATAGACCCCACTCAAAACTCTCCCAGACTCTGATGTTGTGGAAAGGGACCGCAGTCACAAATGCACAATAAAGGCAAGTCTACCACACAGTCGGTGCCTTTATATGGCCAAAAATAGCATGCTGCTATGAGGTAAGCCCTCTTTCTATCATGCTATTTGATTGTTTGGCTGGCACGTGAGCTGTATAATCCGCTGAAAAGCTTCCAAAAGGCAAAGGAGCAAAGGTGGAGGGAAAAAAATAAAAAAAACAAGCTTGTACAGTGGCATGGATGAATATTGCTTTATCCATACTAATCAAGAGGCCTAATCTAATCTAGTACCAGAAGGCTAAATCAGATTTCTGTGGTCTGGCTGTGGGATAAAGAGCCATTGCTAATTACTGCACTGGCTCTTCTCTGTCTCGTCTGCACAGATCAAATGCTCCGGGCTCAAAGCTGTAAACTACAGCCACGGCGCAGCGCGGGGCACCGGCATGTTGTCGACACATCTGTCACACAGACGCAATTTCATTCCCATCGAGCGAGCGGAGCGTGCGGGCAGAAGAACAGAAAAACAAAGATGCACAGGCAAGTATGTCAGCACACATAGATAGGGACTTGTGCACAGTCTCATACACTCACACACACACACACACACACACACACACACACACACACACACACACACACACACACCCCCCCCCCTCTCTCTCTCTCTCTCTCTCAGCCTGTCTCAC
>OMLF01011738.1:0-20059 GCA_900302615.1 Holocentrus rufus
GAGAAGAAAAAGGAAAAGCTATCAATCTCCTTCCAAAGCAAGTACAGACAACACACTGCAAAATCAGACTGGTTACAAGAATGGTTTGAAGAAAGCAGATTTTAAAAACACCTCATATCAATGTGCAGTACTTATTTTTTGGATGCTACACAAAAACATTCTGTGGTAACCTGGGGAATGCCCGACAAAAAGTTTATCCATTCTTTCTTTCTATCATTCTTTCTTATTTATTTTTATATATTTTAATTCAACTGTTCAATTTTATTATTGTTTGAATCTTCTCTGCACATCATCTTGAATCTACCCGTGTATGAAACCTGCTTTATAACTAAAACTGCCTTTCCTTAAAAAAAAAAAAAAAAAAAAAAAAGTGTATTTTATCTAAAATATGCCAGTTAATAACAATAATGCAGTTATGAAATAAACCCCTCAAATTAAAAAGGACAGGAGGATTTGAACACAGCTTGGGAATAATCTGAAGTGTTAAACTGGAGGTAACTGAGGTGAAACACACACTGAAAATAAACACATTACCATTTGCTTTGTTTGAAACAGCTCGTGGGTAATCAGAACACCTTGAAACATTGTAACAATTATTTTATTGTAGAATATGACAACAACAACAACAACAACAGTTACTTTGTCTGAGAGCAGCCCCGCCCCCACTGAGGTCATCACTCTCCTTTTATCACTTCCTTTGTCATTGTAAACTCACTTGTTTCACTGCACAACGACCTGAAACTCTGCCTATTGTAATTACTATTTAGTTTGCATTCCAATTGATTGGAGCCGTTTGTCTGACTGGACTGAATGAGCTGCTCTCTGTGCAGTTTACCCTCTAAAACACTTTCCTCCAGCACACACACATTAACATGCATCACTCTGCTTTTACAGCTGCTGCCAAATTTCACATTTTACAGTCAACATGACATTTGTTTTCATTGAAATTTCACAACAGTAACTCAAAGTGGATTCTCTGTGGTAATTTTGAATCACTGTCCAGTCAATCTGGATGTCATATTGGCTGTTTGTTCGTGTTTTGACTTTATCACATTACTAAAATAAGTCAATATTTCAATCTTAACCAAATCACTATAAATACCACAAAACACATATATACATACATGTAAAAGGGCATTAGGTCAGAATAAATTCAAAATGTATTATCAAACACAATGCCTTGCCAGCTTTGCTAATACTAACACATTTCAGGTCATCATATCAGTTGGATTTTGCTTCGTTGCTTCTGATAAAAGTGGAATTTTCCAAACCAAAATAGATCAACACAAATGTGCAAGGACAGTGAAAAAACACAAAAAGTGTGCGATAAGTTTCCCAATCTTACAAAATGTGTAATTACAATTCATTTCTATTAAAATCACTAAAAGGATATGTTATTTTAACAGATCTTTGTGTCTTCTTATTCTTCTGTTACTTTTCTTCACAAGATATGTTAAATACACACATTTGGTCAAAATGCAATATTTTTACCATGTTTTTATTGAAAAGTAGCACTATGTCCCAGCAGTGTTAAGAGTGACACGCCTCTTTTCAGAGGGCTGTCCACGTATTTGAATAAGAGTGTTTCCGCCCATCCAGTGTCCTTACAGAGGCTTGCAGTGAGGAGTCAGTGTGCTCTGCAGGCTGTAGCTACACACACACAGCTGGTTCAACTCTTCCTGCAGGACACACGACCTGCTTGTCTGCGTTACTTTTGGCTTTTGAGGTTTTTGATCCGGACTTTCTGCGATGGCGCCGCCTCAGAAAATAAAATTCGGCATGAAGACAACTCTGCTGGACATCGACAGGAGCAGCGACATGGACATGGAAGAGTCGTCCGACAGCGAGGCCGGAGAGTTCGGCTCAGACTGGGAGCACGACAGCTTTCTGCTGGAGGGATCGAATTCGTCGGATGATGCGTAATTACACATTTGTTTTGGCTACAAGCGCGACTGTTTTGCAGCTTTTCTTGATGCACTTCCGCCATATCGATGCGGTTACGCGCACGTTGATTGGTAATCAAACGTCAACACAACATTCTGACCATGTTGTGTTGACATTGGGTTATCGAATATTGATCGCAATGATCTTATTTTAATGTTATTTTCTTGTGTTAAGTAACTCAACGCCCAAGGGCTACCGACAATGGCGGACGCACACACACATACATACAGACACAGACCATGTGCAGAGGACTTGTTTCTGTGCTTTGTCTGCTGGATTTATATATTAAATATTTTTGGTATTTTGGCACAAAGCTGCAGTTGCAAACTCCCGATCGGTTAACATGCGTAAAACAGAAACGGTGGAAAGCATGACCGTGTAACCTGCCATCGACAGTTGTGTTATGTACAAGGGTTTCAAAGACAAACACAAGGTTGGTCTAGCAGCTATATTTGTGCACAGCGCTTGAAACTCACTGCAACTACGTGTCGTATTTTTTTGCTGTTGCTTTGCTGTATTTCATACCGATGTTTTGTTTAGGAGAGCATAACAGACTCATAGCTGTAATCCACTCCTCTTTGCAAAACACAGCAGCGACCATTCCCTCTGCGCGCGCACACAGTCACGTGGTTTCCTGTGTAAATGGCGCCAAGCTCTACATGTGGAGGCACACTGAATTGGATTTATACAGAGATGTTCATCTTTACCTACTAGGGGCCGTAAATCACAAGTCAATCTCTAATAAAATACATGGACCCCAGTGTTGTTTAGAGAGCAGCAACAACAACAGTTTGAATACCAGTGTGACTCCTATAACCATTAACACAGAAATGATTAAATAATGTATTTTATACACCCCCAAGCCCCAAATTACAGGCTTGTACCAAATAAATGTACTGAGGTGGTGTTTTTCAAAATGTCCTTTGCAGAGCAGCCTTGTTCTGACATGTCAGGTGCAGAATATAGTCATTTTTAGACATGTATTTCATACAGTCGTACACCTGCAACATCTTTATTTCTGTCTTGTTGGCAACGAATCACAAGATTGGGACTATTATCTGTTTTCACAGGGAGGAGGAGGGGGAGGAAGAATCATCTGACAGTGAGGAGTTACCACCTATACAAAACAGTCACTGTCCTTCCACATCCGCAACGAGTGTTAGAAGCACAACACCACCCAAGAGAGGCCGGGGAAGACCTGGGCCTGGCCGCAAACAACAAAGGCGTGATGAACAGGAGTGGTTAGTGCGAAAATACAATTTCAAACTATAAAGACATTGATCACAGCTTTCTCAGTTAGTCATGAGCTCTTTTGATGTGACCTGATTCAAGTGTGTATAATTTTGAATCAATCACAGGCAACTTGAATGTTCAATTACACATCTGTTTTCACAGTGTGCAGGATGAGGATATGCCACCTGAAGATCAGAGAGAAACACCCAATGACACATCATCACAGCTTGTGACACACACCTTGCCGCCCAAGAGGGTTCGGCAGAGAAACGAGCCTGGTCATCAACAGCCAAAGAGCGAAGAGCAGGAGAGGTAGCACATAAGTTTGCTAAGTCTGTTTCATACACAAACATTTTTTCCACCATAGCCCATTATAGTGAACCTCACACAGTTTTTTTTCTGTTCTCCCAGGCAAATAGATGAGAAAGACGACACAATCAGCCGCTTAGTCTTCATAAAGCAGGTCCATGTGAAGTGTGAAGGCGAGGCCGTGATACGCCTGCACAGGTATGCAGATTGAGCTCTCTTTCACTTTTGTTTTGGACCACCACAAATCTATCACAGCTCAACTGCAGCCAAAAGTTGTGCTGTTAAAATATGGTGTGACGTGATTGTCCATTTATACTTTTATAAATTACACCAGGCAAACTCATCTCAATCTCTTCACAGAGTGAAGGTTGAGGATTATGATAACAAGGACTATGTGCTACCCGAAGCGCACAGAGATCTGTTCAAGACGGACTGGCAGAGCAGGGGGTCTGATCTTCTACAGCCAAAGACAGAGGAACAGGAGAGGTGGTGTAGCAACTGTCTACATTTGCTTAACCTGCTTTGTATATCTGCCGTACTATTATTTGCAGATTCTTGTCACATGGCTAAAGATTTTTCTTAAACTGCACAGATATTCAAAGAAAAGCCGTTCTTCCCATGACTGTCCAAACCTTAAGGGAATTAACTTATCTTAACACCGTTTGTCTCTATTCTCCCAGGCAAATAGATGAGGAAGAAGACAAGATGTTCGTCCGATCTGGCTCCAGCAGCACTGTGATCACACAGCAAGACAGTGCAGAGTCTGCAGACAGGGCCTCGCTAGACCCCTCAAGGTCTGTAGATTGAGCTTTCTACCGTGCAGGCAAATTTGGTTTAAAATTCAACAAGACCTATTGATCACAGCTTTCTTACAGTCTTATGCTCTTGTGCTATAGAATTCCGGGGGGTCTTAATTGCTCTTTTGAATATATGTCATTTGATAAAACACCTAAGCAAATGTGAATCTAAACGTTTCTGTTTTCACAGGGAGGAGAATGAGGCCGTGCCACCTGACGATCATCAACAAACATCCACATCTTCTTCCTCAAAGCGTGTAAGACGCACATTGCCATCCAAAAGGGGTCGACCAAGACGTGAGCCTCACAGGAAACAGCAAAGGTGTGATGTCAGCACTACTGTTTTGTACTATTTTGTTGTTGCTAGTGAACCACTAGATTGAATCTTCAGCTATCTAACTATGTTTTCTTAGTGGGAGCAGTGGGGCGTTTGATGACACAACCTCAAAAAGACACACAACACCGTCAAGGAGGGGTCGGCAGAGATGTGGACCTCACAGTAAACGACAAAATTTTGATGAGCAGCAGAGGTGACGTAGCAACTGTGTGAATTTGCCTGTTTAATACGACTAAAGCAATAGTGTTTTTTTGTGGTTGGCAATGAATCGCCATATTAAATCATCATATGTTTTCACAGAGAGGAGAATGGGGACGACCCATTTGACCACGTGTTCGATGACACAGTCGCAGACGAGGACTTTGTGCCACACCAAAAACAGAAACGTGCATCCATTTCCTTTTCCTCTAAGAGACGCACGGCGCCAGCCAAGAGGGGTCGGCCGAGGCGTGGGCCTCACAGTAAACGGCAGATGTCTAATGAGCAGGAGAGGTAGAGTAGCAAATGTCTAAATGTGCTCAGCATGTTCAATACACCTCAAACATTACTGTTTCTTGGCTGTTGGCAATGAATCACCGTATGAAATCTCCTTTCACAGTGAGAATGAGGGCAACGTGTTTGGCGATGAGTCGGATGAGACGGATGATGACTTTGACATCTCAGTAGACGATGGAGACTCTGTACTACCCCAACAACACACAAGTGTATCTGCATTCGTCCCCTCAAATGCACGGCCAACACCGCCCAAGAAGGGTCGACCGAGAAGTGCACCTGACCGTCAACATGCTGAGAGGAGGTGGCGCACTCCAGACGAGCCAGATGAGGCACCACCACTACCAAAGTTCGATCCCAAAAATGTACCAGGACCCAGGATCGACATGACAGCATCATGGACTCCGCTGAGCCTGTTCAAACTCTTCTTCAGCGCCTCCGCCATAAAGACCATCATCAATAACACCAATGAAAATGCTGCCAAAAGAAAAGCTTTAGGGCTGCGATACAAATGGACTCCCCTCACAGTTCCAGAATTCTATATCTTTATGATTATAGTGATTTTTTCTGGATTGGTCCAGGTACATGCAAGGGCAGATCTGTGGAGAACCCAGTGGCCCTACAAATTTGTGTTTCCTCGCAACTGGATGTCCAGGGATAGATTTGAGGCCATTTTTTGGTCCCTTCATCTGTCTAACATCAAAGAGGATGAGGAAAATCAGAAAAAGAGGGGAACACCGCAGTACGACCGACTCTTCAAAATAAAACCTCTCTACAACCAGATTGTAAATGCATGCACCTCCTTGTATCAGCCATACAAGGAGATAAGTATTGATGAGAGGATGGTGGCAAGCAAGGCAAGAACTAGTTTCAGGCAATACATGAAGTGCAAACCAACCAGGCATGGATACAAACTGTTTGTATTGGCTGATTCAAGAACTGGATATACCTGGAATTTCTTTGTTTATCAAGGAAAAAGTTCTACTTCTCATCAAGAGGGCCTTGGCTACACTACAGTGATGGACCTAATGAACTTTAATCTTCTGGGCAAAGGCTACCACCTTTATGTAGACAATTTCTACACAAGCCCAGCGCTCTTTACAACACTTGCCACCAATCACACAGTTGCCTGTGGAACTATCCGACAAGGACTCGCTGACTTTCCAAAGACATCAGTCAACGACATAGCAAAGAGGGCCGACAGAGGAGAAATTAGGTGGATGCGCAAGGACAATCTCCTGTTTGTCAAGTGGAAGGACAGTAAGGAGGTGGCCATGTGCAGCAGTATTCACAAAGCCTACAGTGGAGGTCTCATAAGCAGGAGAGTGAAGGAGAGTGGACAGTGGGTTTTCAAAGACGTCCCCATTCCTGATGCCGTCAAGGACTACAACAAATACATGGGTGGAGTGGATATGTCAGATGCCCTTATCCAGTTCTACTGTGTTCTTGGGAAGACGATGCGGTGGTACAAGACTTTCTTTTATCATTTTGTTGATATTGCAATTGTGAACTCGTACATCCTCTTTAAACAGATGGCCATTCAAAAAGGACAAACTCCTGTAGCACATAAAAGGTTTAGAGAGATATTGATGAGGCAACTGGTGGAGGAGTCCAGATCTGTAGCTGACCTCGATGGTGCACCCTGCCGCACCCTCACCAACACCTGCCTGCCCATGTACTTTGGAGAAGATGCCACTGCCCAGCGGAAGACCTGCGTTCTCTGCAAGTTGCAGCAGAAAAAGTCGAAGACACCGGTGTTCTGCGGCAGGTGCGATGTGGCACTATGTTTAACCTCAAAGAGAAACTGCTTTGCAACGTACCACCTCAAGAAGTAAAGGTGATGATCAAACCAGAGCATCCACCTTTCCAGTTTTTCCTACCTCAGGCACATTCTTTATATAGAAAAAAAATACATATTGTACATATTTTTTTAATACTTTTAAGTAGACCTTTTTCATACTCATGCAGAGCTGAGATTTAACTGTATACCTCATGATAAAAATTACTACTTATTATTTCCATTGACTATATAGTTTTGTTTTTTTAGACTACTGAGAAATGACACTTAAAATTGAGCGCAGAAAGCGTACTTTGGATTCTTATATATTTTTCATTTTATGTTTATATTACTTTGCGAATAAAACTACTCCATTTGGAGACAAACTGATGTAATTTGTGTGTTTTGTTTATTTTAAACTGTGCACATAGGTATTATTTGATCATTTGCAGGGTATATGTCATGTCTGAAGTTGTACTGGGTGCACATTCCCTCTACAGTGGAAAAGCAAAAATGATGAGGGGGAAAAAAGTGGCCAAATTGGTGCAATAAAAGGTAATCTGCAGTCAAATTAAGGAAAATTTGTGGGCAGGCATAAAAATATAAATTTATCCTTCAGTTTATCTCAGTTTATTCTGGCACAGTAACAGTTCCAAGGCACCTGACCCTGGGAGTAAATTTTCTAAGCTGCTGTTTGTCCATAAAGGCCTATGTCATATATATAGTGCAGAGAGCTCGTGAGAAATTCTTTATTTATTTTGGGTGTGTCTGTCCAGGTGAGCCTTTGTGAGCCTGTAAGTCAGTCAGGTAAACTAAAAGGTAAAATGTAAGTGTGTGGAGGAGCTTACCCTTATGACAAAAACAGGACACTTCACTTTGTTGGTAGAGGTTCGGACAAACTTTGTGGTGACAGCGTTCATGGGGTTATTCAACATGCCAACTGGTGGGACGAGCTGCAGCAACAGAGAGGTAGACATGAGACTGAAATCAGAGTGGTTAACAAAATACACAAAGATTTATAGAGAACAAGAACCAAACTTGATAGCTTTTGATTGGTTGCAGGTCATAATTTTCCTTGTTTATAGCTGATTTTTTTGGGATAAACATATGTCATGTTTTGGCTTTTGTTCAACACAGGCAACTTATTTTCCCTGCTAATGATCAAAGCATTATGTCAAAACGTCGAGGTGAGAGCTGGTAACTGGTGGATTCCCCGCCATGCAGAACTGGATTACACAAAATCAACATTTTTTTCCTTGTTGCACTGCCAACGAATGGAGACAATAAACTTAGTCTAAAGATGCATTTGGGAAACCGAGCATAGAAAGGAAAAGGAGTGAGTGTTCTGATTTATTTCCTTACCAAATCAAAGATGTACTTACATCATTATAACATCCTGCATCAGGTTGGATGGCACGGAAATCTCGATGGTCCCGCTGCCACAACCGATTCTGCAAATTTATGACCAAGTTACAGGATAAAACATTAAAACACCAGTGCACTGATTTAAACATGCTAGCACTGTGATCAAAGACTGAGATGGAAGAGCAAACCATGGATCAAATATATTTTAAAACATTCATCAAGTTGGAAAGGCCTTTAGACCATAAGGCTAAAACCAAGTGATACCACTGATGTTTATACAAATGTTTTTATCTCTGCTGAGCCCCATGCTCTTTGTCAGCCTTGTCCTGCTTCACATTCATACAGTACTACACATCCAGTCAGCCACTGCGGCAGTAAGGGGTTAAATGCTACATTCAAAGATACTTTGAATGTGCCAAATAATACTAATGAGGCAAGTCATAATTTATTTCATTTGAGAAGGCTGGCAGCTCCTCTACATTGTTGAGCTCTAGCTCAGAACTTGCAAAATGCAGAGAACAGGGGGAAATCTGCAGCTATTTAAGGTTATGAAGAGTACAAGATGCTGACCACGGTCAAATAAATACTTGAACATTATTTCAGTCAGCATGAAATACCAGGAGTGTGGAGGGTTTACCTTTTAGTGCAGTTTTGTTTTTGGCTGGGCAAAAACAACAACTTTTAAGTATGTTAAGTAGGGCTGCCTCCAGTAATGAGATTGTTCAGTTCTCCTAATCTATCCCACAATGCAAAGTATCACAAACACATTTTGCTGTTTGTCAACATTTGCCAACATAAACCCCTCAGTAAGTCAGTCTGTGTTATTTGTCCCTGGCCACATGGTCTGCATGCAGGCTGTACTGGGGAGCTCCCAGTAGCCAGCAGTGGTTGCACTGGGCACCTCTCAGTGTGAACATGTAGAACTGTATGAATGTGATGCAGGACTCTGGTTAAAGAAAGTGTGAGCGGCATTTGTACCTCCAGGTATCTGATGACGGACGGGTTGTAGTCGATGGTCTTGCGGTTGACGGCCTTCCTCATGCGCTTGCCGTCGAAGGTGAGCTGCTGCATGGCCTGCTGCTGGGCGAAGTCAGGACGCTTGTAGAAGACCTGCCGCGGCGCCTGGTGCTGGAACCGCGGCATGTGGAAGAACCGCGGCGGCGAGCCGATGTCTGTCGCCATGGTGACTGGTTAAACCTGCAGGAAAGGAGACGGGTACATCAGTTTGGCGGAGCTGACGGCTTCAGATCTCATGAAGTCTAGTCTAAATAAACAGGAGACTGTGCTCTGCAATGCTCTGAAAACACAAACATATCACAAAATATACAATATAAAGGAACAACACACATTCTAGAGATTCAAATATGAAAAAATGGGAAAAATACACTTAACAAATAATAAACAGTGAGGACACCAAATTCAGGCAGAATAACAGAAGTGGACTGTAAACAAACTCAATCCACCACTTTTCATGTTTTTAAGTTACAGAGAATGAGGAGGAAAATCACTTGAAAGTGAACCCAGAGACAGAATCTTCTTCATCAGAGGGAACAAACAGCTTCCTAAACAAAGTGATATGATGCTACAGGCAATCTGTGGCCTTCTGAAACCAGCATTAATTTTATTCAAGTTCAGCAAATTATAATCAATATTTCCGTCTGTGCGGAACATTTAGTGAGAAGTCAGAAAACAACAGTGTTGGAAAACCTGTGTCAATATCAATAATATTCACAGTAAATAAACAAAAAATAAAATACAATCTCATTCATCAGTATCATGCAGCCCAGGACTAACCCATTTTTTCATTAAGTGTGACAGAACATGATAATCATTAGCTCATGGAGTTTCAGGCCTGCAGCAGCGTTTCTATTCAGCAGAACATCATGAGTCCAAACCAAACACGCTCTGATTATTTTTGGATCATTAATATGCATTAGGACTAACCCTTTAGGTCAATATTAAATAAATACATTAAAATAAATGTGTGTGCATTCCCTTAGACCCTGTGTCATCAAATTTGCAGTATATTGTTTGTTTTAAATGTATTAAGATTATGACATTCATGCACACAAAAGCAGACTTTCCACCTTTAGTTTCTCACTTCTCAACTCATTCATTTTTTTCATCATCAATCATCTTAAACAGCAGTTGCACAATAATGAGGCTCATCCATCAACCCTCAATGTCCAAAGCTACAAATAATGCCAAACTTTCACAGCACTTTGCAACAAAAACCACAGATCAGACAAAAGACAAGTCCAACTTACAGATATGTAAAAAACAAGACAAATGTCAAAAGTTATATGTGACTGCAGTGAATCCTGTGCAAGTTCATACTGTGATTTGAAATATCAAGCACCTACAGCTTTACTTCAGACTTCAATTTCTTGATTTCATTCAAAGATTTTAGCGCTCAGTTTGATTTACTCAGGTAGTTGACTTGTCCCTGCTGACCAGATCATATCACGCCAGTGTCAACAATCCAAATGTGTCTTGAATATGTAATGAGACAGTGTGACAAATTTCTATATTATTCCAAAAAGGGCAAATTAAATTCATTTCCAACACATTTCCAAACCTGGATACAAGTGCAAAAAATACAATTTTTGTTCCTCAAATCAATAAAACACAAGACAGTGATCACATCTCACAAAATCACAGAACTGATGATAAATTCAGCCCAGCAGCACAGCATTAACCAGATGTTCAGTAAGTGCAGCAGCGACCATGAAGTCACTTGATTAGAGCTCCATCTACTACTTTATTTTCATTGTTAATTACATAAAAAATTTACTTTTTTTTAAGATTGAAAAGTGATTAGCGATTATTAAAATAATGAATTTTCTTCTTTCTACCTGTTGTTTCAACACTTCAGACTGACTTCTGTTTAACAGAACACAGGGACAGCAGAGGATCATTTGAGCACAGCAGTCGGTGTCTGTTGTGAAACCTGTACACAGAGCAGGCTGAGCTGTGCAGAGCAAAGCTTCAGAATGACTTGTTCTCTGAGCAGGTTTGACCACTGTGTGTCTGCTCATGTCTGACAGCTACATGCTCATCCTCACTTCTGGCTGCTGCATAGAGCCAGTGGATGATTTTACAGAGTATCTGCTGCTTGCAGAGAATAGAAACTTAAAGACTTTTAGATCTTATGAATGCAAACTGGAACTGAAAGTGAGACCAATTTACAAATCAGCATAGAGAAACAAAGATGTCCAAAGCAGCCCGCTTCTGACTAAACAAAAATACAAACAGTAGTGAAACTATGACAGTGCAAAGGAAGAAAAGTGACACATGAAGTCCAGCTGAGTTCAGTAAAGCCGACAGGATGAAGACTGGAACTCTGATCTGAGTTCAGCTTAAAACACTACAGGACTGAAAGTAACTAATTACATTTGCTCAGGTAACTGTACCTGAGCAGCTTTTTGAGTGTTTTTCAAGTCAGTAATTTCACTTTAACTTAAGTACATTTTTTTAAGTATTGCACTTACACTAGTACAAAATGCACAGGCTCTCTGTGTCACAAACTGAACCATCAGACATCTGCCTTTCCTTTGTTTATTCACTTTTCTGGTAAATTAAAAATTTCCAAATAATTTAGTTTGAACACTGTGCTCTGGTCCTTTTAGAACTGCACAGAAAAGATGACATCTAACAAAGTTGCTGTTTCCAGAAAATAACTCAGTAACTTTTACTCTGAGCACTTTTACTTGAGCAGATTTTTCCAGTAGTACTTCCTCTTAAATAAAATATCAGAAAAGTAACAACACATTAATAACTGAGGTGTAATAGGATTTAAACACATTTGAAAGTCTTAAAAGAAGAGCGTTAAAAAGCTCAGCCTGTAAGTTATTGAGGGTTTTGAGCAGCAACAGAAATCAGCCAAAACAAGCCAACAGGAGACACGTTCAACAACAGCAGCAAATGTTCTTCAAATGGCTGCATGTTCTTCAGACAGATTAACAACTGCATCACTGGAAAATTAACACTGAACATCAACACAGTGACGCATCAGGTCTGATTCAGGCGCAGCAAACCAGCTGAAGCCACACAGCACAAACAAATCCAGCCAGAAGGATTTAACATGATTTCATTCTGAAAGCAGAAAAGCAACTTCAAAATAAAAGACTGATCACATAAAACTCCGAATGTGAACATTGGCATTTTGAAAAAGAGGCTTTCAGTGCATATTGATTTGCAGACTGACAGGAGACATACAGATCCAAATGTGAGGTTTCACCACATTCAGTGAAAATTCAGTTTGTTGTGTAATCTTTCATACTTTTAATAGTAATTTTTTAAGACATTTATCCAGTGATGAACTCCAACCTCCATCAGCCACAGCCACTATTTCATTATTATTAGAGTAAAACCAAAGCTCCAGATGACCTGTGACCTCTGAAGCAGCAGGTGGAGGCAACCAGCCTGCCATTATTTTAATTTTCCAACCTGTTCTGTGAGGAAACACAAAGCCAGGGAGAGACGCCGCCACTGATCAGTGAGCCGGTCGACTGTTCAGCAGCACAAACAGAAAATCAGAATCTAAATAAGCTTCAGTGAAAAACTACAGCAGCCCGACCGCAACTAAGGATGGGAAAGAAAAATCAATTCACCTACATATCACACTTCGTTTGATGATTTCTACATTGCCCAGTGGATCAAAGTTACTATTATTTTATTTAAGGTGGAAAAAAACTGTTGCTGCTTAGGATGCAGCAGATGTTGATGTGACCTATTCAAACGAACATTTATTTCCGGGCCTCTGGTGAAGCATCATGGGAAACAAACCCATCATCATTGGAATATAAGACTGAAAGAGAAAACAGCAAAGACTGGCTCTGCACCTCCACACTTTAAATTAAAATTGTGGAGGAACTTTGACTTACGAAAGTAAAGATGAGTCAGACACAAGTGATGTTTTATGCAAACTGCTGTGGAAAAGACCAACATGCAGCTCATATTGTCCAGACCCAGTTCAGACTAAAAAATTGCACTTCTGTTGTTTTGATGCTTGATTTCTGTCTTTAGGCCTGTGATAAAGGCTAAAGATCAAAGTAAAATCGACAGAATGCATGCAAAGTCTTTGGAAGTTCAGCTGTTCCGTAATGCAGTGTTCAAAAAAAAATCCAAAGTCGCACAACATACTAAAATCAAATAGCAAACATATCAAAACGGCACCCAAGCATTATGATTTGCATCATAAGGTAACTGCCAGTTCCCATCCCTAATGTCAGTTGACCTAAATGTTTTATCAGTTCACCTTTAATATCGGTGCACAGCTTCTGAAACCCAGAGAATCAGTGCCAAAGTATTTGAATAAACACAATCTCTACAAACGACGCTTGAAGAATTGCAGCTTCGCCACACAGCAACCTGGGTATTTAAAATACAATCAGCGTTGCACACAGTGAAATGAGTATTATTTTTTCATAGTATGTATATATAAATGTGCTGACTTCAGCAGAGGGGTCAGAGGTTAGCTGGGATTGAGTTGGAAACATTTCAACAAGGAACGGCAGGCTGACACGGAGGGTCAGACCCAGACTACATTCACACACATACACACACTGGGTTTGTGGAAAAGCAACGCTCATGCTGAGGCTTCAAAACTAAAGCAACAGGTTATGTGACATTTCACTTCAGAATATTTTACCTCCTAGAGCACAACACCTCGACCAGAGATCATCAGCTGTCAGACACAGCTGCCTGCTCCGGGGAACCACAGTCAACACTGGTCAGTTTTCAGTTAATAAAATAAATAAAAAAATTCCCTTATATAAAGAAAAATCCCACCCAGGTGACATTATGCTGCGTTCACATCATATCTGAATCAACAGGAAAACTGAATACAATTCATGATGACAAACTGAAAGAAAGCTGAACCAAAACATTTTAACTATCTTGAAAGCCCTCATTCAGCAACATTTATGTAAGCAGGTATTACTTTGCATAAGTAGATTTGACTGTATTATGTATTATGCATTGTATCATGTATTATGACGGTGACTGACAACTTTGGTTTTATTATCTTAGACTTCAATCGCTTCAACAATTTGTTACACAAGAGCTCACAAAAATCCCCACCACAGCAGGCAAGTTGACGTGAATGATTTCCCCACAACATGACATGAACGCAGCATTCCTTAAATGAATTAGGGCCCTGGGACTAACCTGATTTGTGACTAGTAACAAAAAAAAGCAAATGTAGATCTAATTGTCAGTGGTGACTGTGGATCCCAAGGACCGCTGATGGAGGCTGATGAACGTCTGGAGCAGTGCACGCTGAAAAGAGAAAATGTTCTAGCAAAGTGAAACGCTGCTTTAATTAAAAGGGTTCAGTTCTCAGTGGTGCTTTGTGTCAGAGTGTTGTGTGTTGGTGAGCTTTCTACATCACTGGGAGAAATCTGGTTAGGCTTTACTCAGCCAGTTAGGACAAATAGACAACATCCAAATAACCAACCAAAGCATCAAAACACACAAAGGCATTTGTTCTCAACACTGCATGGACAAATTCAAAGTACAGTGCACAGAGCAAAGTCTTAAACACTTCACATAATATACACCAACAGGATGTGAATTTGTAAGTGTGTGCGATCTCTCTTTAAATGACCAACATAGAACCACAAAAAACAATCACATGAAATTACTCCAACATTAGGCTGAAAGTCACAAGAGAGGAAAGTTGTTGCTTCACAGTGTGGCTAACTAGCCTTACTTAGAGAGGAATGAGGAAATAAGACGAAGCTAACTAGCTTACTTGACTGTAGGTCTGTCTGCACTCTAACACGAGGTTTGCCTGTTTCTAAAGCTGTTAGCTAAGCAGGCGGCTAACACAAGCTAATACTAACCAACTGAGGGAGCAAAGGCAAGGAAAAGATTAGCCACAATAAGCTGGTGTGGTGTGTTGTCACACTGAAGAGCAGCATTTTTAAAAAATACAAACTTCTCTTCCAAAGGATTCGACTGCTAAAGGGTTTAGCTTGTGCTGCTAATGCTGCTAGCTAACGTTCAGTTAGCAAACTACTTAAACAGCTGGAAACACTTTATTAGTCATGTCACCTATTGATCAGACTGTGGACAGGCGTAGATGTGATATTTTAAAAGACATCTAGACAGTTGGTAGGTATGTGTTTGTTTGCCTCCTCTCCGTCCAGATGATGTTTTGTTCTGGCTTCACAACAGAATTAAATGGCGGCCCGGTGGAAGTTGTTACAACAACAACGCGCTGCTAGAAACTCACCAACAATATCCAATGCAGAGTTAGCTATCTAGCTATAATTAACTAGCTAGATTCTTCTTTAAAGATATTCGTTTGAAGAACCATGAACGTCTTAATGTTTATTGCAATAAAATTAACGGCTTTGTCACTTTAGCCACCAATAGCCTCCATCTTGACGCTTCCTCCTGCTCGCTTCTTCTCGCCCCGAAGAAAGGCATGCCGGGAGATTCACAACGGGCGGGAGATCAGTCCGACGCCACGCAAAGGATGTCGGGAAATTGAGTTTTACGCTGTTCTCCAGGGCTTTTTTTTTCTACATCAATAAAACATCACAATATAATATATCAATGGATGGAACACGGGTGTATTACTAAAAACATTAATAAAAGTCCCATTCTATTTAAATGCACCAGAGCCTTTCCAGTGATTCTGCATGCACAGTACCAGGGCCCTTGCTCTGTGAGACCTACATGCAACAGAATGTTAATTAATGCCATTAGTAACACCTGTGTTTACCTGCTGTTCAAAAAAAAAAAAAAAAAAAAACCTTCAACACAGTTAAGTTTCAGCACAGAGGTCTGCTTATTTTCCCCCCAAAATAATGAAGTAGCCAGTACATGAACTGTCCTATGTTAGCAAATGAAAGAGCTTCATGAACTGGATTAGGCTGAATTATTGCTGGGCTACAGAAATCAGAGAGAGAGGACCAACACATATATTTATTTCAATGAAAACCTTAGTGGTTATTACTTAAATAACACGTGAACCCTCTTCCAAACACTGTCACAACCTGTCATTCTCCCTGCAGAGCCAGCCATCATAAACATGAGCAGCATTAGGACCCAGAGCAGCTGTCCAACCCCACACAGTAAATATAGCCTGTCATTAGAGCAGGCAGGTCATGAGGAGGCTGGAGCAGACCAGCCAAACCAAACCCTGCTGCACACAGACTGAAGAAGACACACTTCATCTGACAATACAGGAACAGAAAGTCTTCTACTGGCTGAGCAGAAGCCTGGCAGGAACCAGGGAATACAGATGTAAGATCTGTGTCCTCTGTGTTATGAACAGGGAGAAAGAAAGAAAGTGTGTGTATATGTGAAAGAGTGGGAGGTTCACTCTGAAGTTAACTGTGGATTTGTTTCTGTTGATTCATGTAAAGTGTGCAGATCCTGTTTGTTCCTGTTTGTTGGAGCTGATTCGAGCATCACCATCCCTCCACGTGTGCAGAGTTGACTTCCAGCCGGGGAGGAAGGTTATTCTTTGTGTTGTTGTGCAGTTTATGTCTGTCTGGAAGCAAAGCAATTGCTGCTTTGATTGATTTATTAACTTTATTAGCCTGTGAGGATTAGTTGTTAATAGATTGGCACTCAGAAATATCCACTAATCAGGGTGAAGTGGCTTCTGAAGGACAGATAGTAGAGGACTACATCAGATAAAATTACTGACCTGCTTACAACTTGCTTATTATATAGACCTGTCCTTTTGATCAGGGTACGGCAGCCTCTGAGGGCCAATTATGGGCTTGTGAGGGTCAGTTAATTAATACATGACCACCTCAAGTACAACGACTGACCAGGATGCTGCAGCTGTGCAAGGTCACCAAGGCTCTGTTCATCAGTAACGCCCGATCAGCCTGCAGTGACGAAATCATCCAGCAGGAGGCGGTCACGCTGTGCATCAACGTGTCCAAGCAGCAGCCGTTTCCCGCCTCAGGCATCGCCACGCTGCGGATTCCCGTCTACGACGACCCGCACGAGGACCTGTACAGCCACTTCGACCACTGTGCCGACGCCATCCAGGAGGAGGCAAACCGTGGAGGCCGCAGCGTTGTCTACTGCAAGAACGGCCGCAGCCGCTCGGCCACCGTCTGCATCGCCTATCTCATGAAACACCGCAAGCTCTCGCTGACCGATGCCTTCCAGGTAGGCAGGATGGATGTTACCTTCATGACGTAGATTTACCGTGTGAGCCCACAGTTTTGGTAACCTGTCACCTTACCAGGCTGAACAAACCTGATTGCAGTTCTCGTAACTTTAGTTAAACATGATAGACTTGTGTGCGCTCGTCTCTTAAGAACTGACTGCTCAGTTTGTGGATTTAATGTTGGTTGCCTTTACAGTACTGTTGCTTTTTTGACACCTTAAAGGATAGGCTCGGCATTTTTCAACCAAGGACGTATTAAAATGTTGATTCCCATCATTCCCATCATCTGTTGCAACTTCTTGCTGCCTTCAACACAGACCAACAGGACAAAAACCATTAAAAATGTCCTTTTGCATGAAAGTCAAAGCACAGTCAAATATGTTTTGAAATTGTATGGTGCTCTCTAACGAGTTAATACATTGCCTTGTCTGCATCCACACTGTTCTGCTCCTCAATTGCTGATGCTGCGTTCACTTGAACTCGGACTTCAGAATTTCTGAGGAAATTTACAGCAGAGTGGTGTGCAAAGGCAATGTAAATATTCAATAATACCTGTCAGAAAGTACTGCTCGCAAACATTTTGGGGGTGCCCTGTTGGACTGTGCTGAAGGCAGCAAAAAGCTGCAGCAGAGTGGTGAGTTTCTCATACCAATGTAAAAAACTTGTACATGCTAATATGCCTTATTTCATGTCTTATGATTAATTTCTTGAGTCAACAAAATGTGCTGTTCCTGCCTCCTGTCTTTCTACCAGAAAGTGAAAACCGCTCGTCATGTGATTGACCCAAACCCGGGCTTCATGGCCCAGCTGGAGAGATACGAACAAGAGCTTAAACAGAGACGAGGGGACTGAGAGGATCGCCTGGTGTCGCTCACCCTGAAGCCTTCAGCCGCCCTCAAACCCTCCATGCCGCCGTACCTCAGCTCTGTTCACCCTATGCCTTCAAAGCTTCACTTCTTTAGACCGTGGTCAGTATTTTTTTTCCTCTCAAGGAGATTTATCTCTACCGCTACCAGACATCTCTACTTTAAGGCATAACTCAGTCCATTTTCTACTGAGACCCTAGTATTTTTCATTTTTTCCAGCCAGACATCAACAGTGAGACAATCGGTGTGATGGAAAAAGATTAAAAATGGCTTAAAAATGGACAGGCTTATGCTTTACAACAAAGCCACATCTTTATGTTTGGATATACGCCTTAACTGTTTCTCGCTTGATGTGCAAATGCCATTTTTAGCCTGACCTTGTCATACACAGTCTCCGCACTGCTGCATTGTTGTTTTTTTTCTATCAGCTGGAAGCTCATATCAGGGATGAGCCAATGAGTTTGCTGATGTCAGTGTTTCCTGCATCTACAGTATGATCAGAGAGAGAAACCCGATATATGGATCCAAAAATTGCTGATCCCTTTAAACCGCTCCATTCTCTGATAGATTTGGCTTCACTTTTCTGTTTACCTTACCCCAAATGTTCTTAATGGTCTTAAATGTTCTTTTAATCTGAGAGGACAAACCCTCTTTCCACCTTTGTAAGGACATGTTGTGCTGCACTCTTTAAACACATCGTGGTTGGGAGTCTGGCTTTTACCTCGAAGTAGCAGAGGTCTAGATACTGTAAAGGATTCCTATGCAGTGATGGAAAGTCTGGAAAAGTAAAATGAATTTGATCCTTTCCAGGCCATGGACATTTGAGGAACTGCACAAAACTCAGGATGATTATAGAATAATCTTTTGTTCTCAGTTACAGCTCACAACCATATTATGCCCTACAGTAGCAAATAACTTCGACACCAGCAATCATCAAACCTATAGGTGCTATTAGAGCGCATACAGCCCACTTCTGGACCAACAACACTTTCAATGGGGCAGAATGCTGAACTCTGAGGTCATTTTCTCAGCTCTTTGACTTTGTCAGGCAGTATCATCAGCATTTATCATATTAACATCAACCAAAATGTTCAAATCCTGTTAAGAAGTTCGCATCAAGAAAAAGTCTTGGTTTTTGGCGTTGGAAATGTGTAGGAGCCTGAGGAAGCCTGGTCTTGCCTTGATGCTGGTCACAGTTTTCAATGTTAGCCTAAACCTGAAGCAAAGAAAAACTGAGGCTTTTCCTTCTGTGTTTTCTATATCTTAGTAGTTGCTTGGATATGAAGAGTTTTGTTCCAAAATGAGATGAACAACATTTGCAGTAACACCAAAACATTTTGGACAGCACAAAATTGACAACAACAAAAAATCTGGGCAGTTTTGACAGGGTACAAATCATTTACATCCTTGGTTAACAACAGGAAGTATTTTTACAGAGCAGACTCTGTATTCTGGGCAAACAGAGTTGTGATTTTCAGGTAATTATACATTTTTAATGAATTTATATAATTTTGGAAATTAACTCTTCATATATAACGTTATAGATAGATAGATAGATAGATAGATATGCACAACAAACCATTAAATGTCTTAAATCCTACTTAGTAAAATATATGAAACAGGTTCAGTAAAGCCCTATGCTCAGGTAAATTATCATTAAAAGAACTGCTGCTATGAATATATTAAGCATCATAGATATATAGGATGCACTGAACTGCAGCACCCATATAACTTAATAAAGGCTTTGCAGTTGTGTCATTTCAACATCTTGACATGATGGTGCTAAACATTTAA
>OMLF01011741.1:4820-17616 GCA_900302615.1 Holocentrus rufus
GTGTGTGTGTGTGTGTTTGACATGGAATGACTCCAGCTGCGGTCCAGGTACATCCCACATGAGGTAGTGACACTACCAAACACACACACACACACACACACACACACACACACACACACACACACAGGGCTCCTTTATTCCGCAGCACAGTGCAGAGGGGGAGCTGTGTTTATAACGGGGGTATAGAGAAAATAATGTCACTTCCTATCTATATGGCTTTACAATTACATTTACAAAGACCGCCTGTGTCCAGGCCTACCTCTAATATAAAACCTATTTTGCTTATATGGATCTGGCAAGTGTCCTTTGAACAGAGTGAAGTCACGCGTACTAATGGGAGTGTAGAGTGCTCTATTAAAACTTGGTGCCCTGGCAGAAAGCTGGACACACCCTACAGTACAAGAACCAGTCTCTACCCTCAAACCACACATTCCACCGCTACAGTTTGCCTAAACACACACACAGCTGAACTCAAGTCAATATTATTCCTGGGCTCAGTTGGACAGTACAGAATCTGTGAGGGGATTTCATTCAGTAGAAAGGAGGTATAACAGGAGGAGGGAGCCAATCGCTTCTTCCCTGGTGTCCCTTCACTGTCTGCAATAGAATCCTCTTCAAAATCCTGCAGTTTGTGATGCTTTTCTTAGTCTTGCTGCACATTTCAGGACTTTTGTGTCCTTACAGCACCTCTAGGCACCTTAGGTCCTCTGATCAGGAGCTTTCTAGGTTAAAGCTACTGAGTGATCACACTTGTGCTATTGTTGCCCCTAGGGTAGGGAGTGGGGGGGCAGTACTGTCTACATGCCACAGTAGAGTGACGTGTCAATCAAATTTGCTTCATGAGAGGCTCCACTAGGGACAAACACTGCAAATTAACTTATTGCTGTATCAGACTATTTTGTAAAAATCATCACTACTTATATCTGTCCCTAATAAATAAACATAACATGAAAGAAAGTTTTTGAGTAGGTAATGCACTTTCAATAATGAAAAAAACATCAATTTCTGTTCAAAAAGTCAGTACAAATGAATGAATAAATAAATAAATAAAAATAATAAATAAAACAAATAATTTAAGACCAACTCTGTGGCCTTTCAATGTGACTGATGTGCTTTACCTCTTTTTTATGTGCTTGGTCTTTTTGTGTGTGTGTAGTTTGTTGCTTGTGATGTTTTTGTCTGAATCTTACAAAACACATTGGTAACAGTTATGTATTCAGGTGCAGTAAAAATAAATCGTACAGCTTCTTCTTCTTTTTTTTTTTTTTTTACATTGATCAAGACACAGAATATATGTGACTATCGAGGTGAACATTCATGTATGCATAAATATTCATTAAGGCCTGATACAGAGTTTAACAGAAAAATATACTACCATCCTAATGAGCACTATAGAAAACAAAAGGCTACATGTGATCATAAATCTATGTCCTTGGTATTTTTTTGCCCTGAAAGTTGTCTGTAAGGCAGGGCTTCCTCACCTTAATCAGAACCACAGCCTGGGAGGCAACACTGCCTTACAGACAACACTGACAGCAAAAAACATTGGCAGAGTAAATCTACAAGCCAGTGAGACAGGCAGCAACATTTCCAGATATCTGCTGTAGTGAGTTTAGGCAAGTCAAATTTGGCCAACAATACCGCAAGAAGGCTCAGCAGTGTATTCCAACATCCCAAGTCTTTGCCCCATCTCAGCAGACCCAAGTTGACTACACTACATGTTTGCTTCTAATAACACTGCCATTCTTTCTATAGCACAACACGCACTTCCACATAATGAAGATACACACTACATCCGCACTTTATTAAGTTACACACTATAACGACACCTGCATCCTACAGTTCTCCAAGCAGAGAGCAGACACCAGGCCAACTGAAAAAAAAAAAATAAAAAACACAACAGCACCTGTAAAAAGTGTGTGTCCTCTGAAGATTTTACCTGCTGCTTGTTGCCTTTGCGTGTGAGCATGACAAACTGCATGGTGTCAGAGATGTCGGTGTCGCCCTCCCCGGTGCACACTGGTCCGGGACACCCCTTCCTCAGCTGGCTCTTCAGCTGCAGGGGGATGGCCACGTCCAGCTGGTGCACTTTCACTGCCTCGCCGCTACGCTGCTGCAGAAACAAACACATCAAGTTAATATCCCTCCACCCTGCACAGGAAGAGTCAGAGTACACACTAATATGTTTTATTATTATCATTATAGGTGTCAATGCAAAGTTGCTGTGTCCCATGCATGGTCTAAATGCTCTTTTTCCTCTTCCACTCAAAATCTATGTAAAACAGAGGAGGCTTGAATTTTTTTGACATGGAAATGGTCAAATCTAAATGTATATTAGGTGCTATATGCAATATATAACAGATGAGACTATAACAAATGTGCAGGTTACAGGCAGGATGTCAGCATACCTGCAGGTTCTCCAGCATCATCTTATCCAGAGCCTGGATGAAGTCCTCGTCCTCGGCACAAGCCACATGCTTTAGACCGCCGCCACGGATGGTCACCTCCTGTGGAAAGGCCGAGGATGAGTGCAACCGGTGCATACACACACACAAACACACACTCAGGAAAATCATTAGACTAGTATCTCAAAAAACATGATGCATTCTTTTTGGGGCAAAATTATTACATGGCGTTCATCATTCAATATCTCTGACATATAGGTTACCAGCTTTCGTATAAATGTGTCAACATATCTTATTTAACTTTTTATCACTGGGACATTGCACAATAATCCACATTTCTGTAAATGTGCCAGTTTGAGCAAAGAAGAGAATTTCCGAATGTAGTCCCTGGGCGAGTTGTTAAATACAGATTATACTGTGCTACCAATTTGCACGAGTGAATGTTTTCCCCTTTGTGATGTACAACATCATTTTTGGGTCTCTTGTTGACGTGCAATCTTACGTTGTTCTCCTCGTCGGTCTCATTTTCTTTATTGGAGTCTGTCAGGTAGTCGGTGTTCTCCTCCTCCTCTTCCTCCCTCTCCTCTTCCTCATTCTCAGACCCTTCCTGGAACAAAGACAAAGGATTCAGCCAAACAGACTGTGGTTTGATGTGATGGAATGTCTGATAACACCAAGCACAGATAAACCAATGTATTGGATTGATTAAACTGGGCTGATAATGGCCTATTATCAAAAACTGAATGTCAGCCTATCAATGTTGTCCACATCCCATATGATGGAGATTCCTCTCTGAATGCCTTTTGTCTTGCATCTGTCTAACATGGCATTCTGCCCGGATTCCACACAACTATGAATGAACGTGCTTTATTTTTTATTGTTTGCAAATCATTCCAGCGTGGTGTGGGAGTGTTTGAATGATCCACTTCAGGGCTGTTAGTCTGTCAAGTCTGCAATGAAACCTGCCTTGCCCTGCCCTCAGAACCTGCTAAGCCACAATAAAGAATTACATTAAAATGACATTCAATGGAGAGTTTTACAGATGACTAATGACTAAATGCAGTTTCACAGGCCTTTTCCACCTTGACAAGAATACAATTCAAGGGAAAGGAACAAATCTTTGTCTTTCTATCATTTATGGCAAGAAATATCCAAATTTAAACATATTGTACATGTCAACATGCATAGTAATTAGGTTACTCAGAGGATGAAATGTTGATCTACAAGCACAACCAGTGGAAAGGGGTCAGACAGACAGAACTGGTGGTTTCAGCATTGACACTCACTTCCTCTTCCTGCTCGTTCATTTCGCTCTCATTGCCCGACTGCTCCTCTGTTTCCGCCCCTCCCTCTTCGTCGTCATCACCGTCATCATCTTCCTCGTCCAGAACCTCACCCTCGGCCATGGCGCTGGAACACCGGCCGTCCTTCTCGGTGACCAGGCCTTTCGTGGACACACACATTGAGACATGTTAACGCGCACGGCATGAGAGAGCAGCGGGTAGAAGTTGCAGGAAAAACTTACGGTGACTGCAACACTTTACACAAATAAAGGTCAAGTTCTCAACAGGCTTTAGATGCAATAATCAGATTATACACAGAGATGCTATGACTGATTATATCATAAACTACTCCAAGTATGCCCAGCTTTACTCAAAACAAAAGCTTCAGTTCCAAATAAAACACTTGTTCATGTGAGGAGGAAGGAGGAAATTGCTTCATTAAGAGGCTGCTTCTGCATTACAAGGAAACCAAGGCAATAACTTCAAGATCAATTAGATGGTTTAATTATGTGAGAGTGGTGACAGAGGAGAGAAATGAAGTCAGGTAAACACGCTAAAGTGGAAGATCAGGTCTTGTGTAACCAGGGGGCCATGGAATGCCTTATCCTGGTTAAAGGATGAAAGGTAAAACAATGGGGCCACTGTTTGGCCCGGGGGCCTCCATCTCCCTCATCAATCACTCTCTCGCTCTCTCTCGCTTTCATTCACGAGCATAAAAGGCGGGCGCGCACGCAAACACGCACGCGGATAAACTCGCATGCGCTCACACAGCCGCACGCTCAGCAAGGGTGGAGCTGAACGCATTCCCTCGCCGCATTCCAGATCAACACCTTGAAACTGTAAAACAATGCGGTGTGGTTGTGCTGCTGAACTGTACAGGCTGTTTGCACTGCGCCGGGAGGGCATTACACCTGCTACAGGAATGCTTCCCTCTTCCTCTTCTCTGCCTTTGCTTCTACACGTGCCTGACTCTGGCTCCTCTTCCCTGCACCGCTCGGTGTCATCTGTCTGTCTTTTGCTATGCCTTCCAGTCCTGGAAAATGACGGTGGACTTAGCAGCAGCGCTAAGACCGAGCCATTCATTAAATGTTACAACATTGCGAGGCAATAAATCACTTTAGCAGAAAGAAAACGTAGGTAATAGAAGCAGGTAGTAGCTTTGGGATCGACCAATTTGTCAGGCAGATATTGGCCTGAAAAAAAAAAAGATCGTTAGTCTACGTTGTCTACTGATAAGTTGGATAAAATATTCTTTATTTGATTACATAGGCCTGATATTCTGGAATTTATCAGTACCAACCCCAACTGATTCTAATGTTGTTTTTAAATCAGATTGTACACAAGTATACATGAATATGCTATAATTTCTTTGGCATTTCTGCTTTGTTAGACAGTGACAGCAGAGATACAAAGGAAAGGCAGGGCAGCAAAGGGCCTTGACTGGAATCGAACATGTGAAGCTGTGACAAGGACTTAGTGTCCCATTTTCCAATAAGACAGCTTACTAATATACCTTTGTCCTTTAACCCTAAGGTGACTGCAAATATTTCAACTCCAATCAGATCTCAAAACAGAGAAACCCTCTTGGGCTTGTGCATTTTACATTATAGCAGTTTAGAGGAGTCTAGAGGGTACTGTGTATTGGTTAATAATAGATTTTAGTGGCCAAATAGCCTCTGCAGTTGCCCGTTCCCAAGTATGAGGAGTACTTTTCTTCAAAGTAGCCTGCAAGTATATAAATAAGTCATTAATGACAGGAAGTCATTCATTTTAGTTTTGAATTATCAGACCTGAAAAACCTTTATCGATTGGGCCTTGCAGCATAAAACAGGATTGACAGGTGTGAGTATTTGCGTTAAGAATGTGAGTTTAGATGAGCTAAACCTGTCTGACAGACGGCAAACAACAGAGTGAAGAGTGATGCGGAAGCATCCTCCTCCTACACACTGGGGAATGCTGCTCAGCCGGGAAAGCAGAGAGTGAGCCAACTAGGGATACCGGCTGTCTGCTAAAACTGACACAGTCACATCCTTTATGCAGGCTGTAATTGCATGGGTAAAAACAATTGACAATCAAATGTGTGTGTAAATGGCAGCACGTCATTGCAGCACAGCACGTACCTAGTTTGACGAGCACCTCCCTCTCCAGGTCTGTGACCTGTTTGGTGGCCTCCTCCAGGGAGCAGCTGAGCCTCATCTTGGGCCTGAGCAGCTCCAGGGTGTCACTGATCATGTAGTCAATGTCTATGGGGAAAGGATGGTCCTTGGTCCACACGTCCAAGCTCTTCTTCCACCAGATATAACGCTACAAGGGCACACAATGTTGTCAGGCAAAAACCTCAGAGGACAAATCTGAGGCAGACAGAAACTGCCAACAAAAAGGCACTACTGAAATGCAGCTTTGCTAGTTTCAAACCCATTCATCCAATTAGTAAGCTATCAATTTGCCAACTTGTACACACATAATTGCTGCCGTTTTGTTGCTAAGGAAGAGACTTCATGAACACATCAACTTGCTATTCCTCTGAAAAATGCTGATGTCACATTGTCTCACAGATGAAAAAAGTCAATTTATTGGCAGCTTGGAGTTCTGGGCTGGAGGGAAGTTTGCGTAGATGCTTGTAATGTTGGCAATCTAGGGTCTGAAGCTCATTCTACCACTGGACTTCGTGTACAATAGTCTAGCTAAATGCCTCAAATGTAAAATGCTAGAAGCCGTTTCCATGAAAGTGCCAGTCAATTTAAGAAGAAAAATACCTGGATGGAAACGAAGCTAGAGAGAGACAGAAATCAGACAAAAAAGTACACAGATGGAATAGAGCTGCACAGGAAGCAGACATGCCTGGAAGTAGATGAGGAAACAGTCCAGCTTCCTTTTGCTGGAGCCTCGGTCGAAATACTGGCCGCAGGTATCCAGCAGGGTGCAGACCAGACGGATGCGGAAGAGGTGCTCCGGAGGGTCCAGAGGGCTGGCGGTGCCGTCCTGGTTTACCCCAAAGGAGATGAAGGAGAAGAGAGTCCGGAAGATGACCGCTGACTCAACCATGCGGTAGTTGTAGAGCTCACCCAGGAACTTGGCACTGCTGATACGCCGCTGGTTGAACTTAGGCTGGTTGACCTAGGGATGGAGAAGTGTGTTTCTGTTATAGACATGGATCAGTGGAAAGCCCATTAAATTTAATTTCTCTATTCAAATGTGACCTCTTGATTTCACAATATGCACGGATATGTTTTTCTTGTCATTCTCAGTGCATTATTACACTGGGTGTCACTGTGGAGTTTTACGATGTGATCACACCTACAGTTTGTTTTCTGTGGTCTAAACCACATTTCAAACATTTATCTTCTTGCATTTCTGTATTTGGTTTGTTTATGCTCACCCAAATTACATGTGAAAATTGTCAAACTTCGAAGATACTGAATGTTGACTTTCAGAAGTTTTAATCCAAACATTGCATCGGCCTTCAAAAAGTTAGTCCCCCATTGCAGTACCCCTGCAATGGGGGTGCAGGTGGTAGTCCATTTACTGAAAGATGTCTAGTGCATGTGTGGTTTTCACATGTGCAAATCTGCAATTACATCATGTTATGCTGTTGTCAGAGCCTGGGGGCCATTTCACCTTTGTGAAATGTTTTGAAAAGTCTTATGTAAAGCAACATGTCTTCAACTACGGCAGAGTCATACAGCATTCTCACAACACAAAGACGCAACTCTTCATAACAATGACAATGACAACATGTTACATCATCTTCATACTACTGTCAAATATGTCAATCAAGATTAGCACGTATTTTTTTTGCCTTCCTATCCTCACCCTAACTTCACTTACCTAATCCTTGGTGGAATTTTTTTTTCTCTAGTATCACTGACTGGTATGAAAGTATCGGTGGATCATACGATCAATTGAGACTGATGATACTGAATGAGACTGAAATGATACCATCATTTTCCCCATTTCCTCCCCTTCTCCTCCTCACCTCCATGCCCAGGCGAATGTCCTCCAGGACACCGTCCACCACATGGATGCCCACGTCCTCCTGGTAGGCCACCAGGCCGGCCAGCAGGTTTGCCACACAGTGGATGCTGTTGTACTTGACGTTCCAGATGTTGACCATGCAGCAGATCAGGTAGCTCTTGATCTCAGGATCCTGCCAGGGCAGCTTACGCATCTGCCTCAGCACCTGAGGAAGGAAGGGAACTTAGGAAATTCTGGATATTACATGGGTTTCCACATGTGATGACTATAAATAGGTGACCAACCCAGGTAAATTAGCAGATGCTAAGTAAAAATTTTTATAGTTTTATATCTATATTTTAAGTGCACAGATTATTATTAGCACTGTTATTAGCAAAATGGTTGCATTCAGGTTTGTTATTTCTCAGCAGCAAAGTTTATGGGAAAAAAATAATGCATGTTAGCAAACAACAACCCTAATTTACTGCACCTAACACATGATACAGCACATAGTTGGTGCTGTTTCAAGGCTTGCTTTGTCTGTACTGACATGAACTTAGAGGAAAGACAAAGTTTGAAACGCAGCTTTTATGTTATGCTGGCCTCACAGAACCAGAACCAGCCAGATGGAGCTATATTTCTGAGCTGATATTTATAGAGTATGAGACTTCACTGCCTGAGCAAAGATAAGATACTGAGCTTGCTCGGTGTCAATAAAAATGCAGCCAGTACATAGCCTAGTTAGATAAATACACACACACAGCTGAGAAAGCAACATGAACTTCATCTTAATCTTGGAAAGACAGAATAAAGGCCAAATAAAGAATACAAAAATAAAGAGCTGGTGCACTTTTCAGAAATGTCAGTATAGGATGGGTCGGTGGATGAATGGATGGGCGGGTGGGTAGGTCCTTTTTCATCACTAATATACTGCTAAGTGAAAAAAAATGACCACATCACAATAGTAAAAAGGAATACATGTGTTAAGTCTGTTGTAACACACAGAGGACAGGAAATTGAGATGATCAGTACAACAATTGCGAGTGAACTGCCTGTTGGTTGAGTACTATACTCCAGCCAGGTGATGTACCTTCTCAGTGGTGACCTTGGACAGGTCCTTGTACAGTAGTTTGCGGATGTACTCCTGCAGTGGGGGTCTCTTCTTCTTCACTGTCTTCTCCATGGGTGGGGGGTTGCAGTAGTAGTAGGCGTTCTCCACCATGGTCACATAGCGCGCATCCAGATGCTGCGCCTGCTTTTTACGCATCATTTGCTCCTAAAACACACAGAGGAATTGACCAAAAAAATCAGCCTTTACCAATGACAAATCGGGCTTACAGATATTCACAATGATACAGCTCAAAAAAGCAAAGGTATTTTCTATTTTGATCTGTTCCACAAGGGGTACCCTTTTCAAAATTTTTGGTAACTTGGAACACATATTCCATCTTATTTCATATTCCATCTCTTTCATTTTTTAGCTTATCTTCATATTCTTTTTTTTTCATACTTACAATGCTGCAACTCCCTTTTTTCACTTATATATTTTTACTTTATATAGCTTCTGTTCACGCAGGAATTGTTGGTTGCTTTATGTTTCAATAGGCCAATTTGCTCTATCCTCCTTGCTCTATCTTTGCTGTATCTTATTATTATATGTTACAGCAACAACTCAATTTTCCCACCGGGCTCAAGGTTCATCTTATCTTATAACACTGTTTTCCTCTATGTGTGTGTGTGTGTGTGTGTGTGTGTGTGTGTGTATGCATGTATGTGTACCAGTAGGACGCTGGTACGGAGGTGGGAGTCAGGGGATCTGAAGAGGAAGCGACCACAGGTCTCCAGCAGGGTACAGGCCATCTCTATGTGGTGATGGGAGAAATCAGACAGCAGCATCTGTTGGAACACACACACACACCCACACACTTTAAGCAGCCTGTTGAATAAGTATTCATCTGCCTTAGCTGAAGACAAAGGTTTACATAACTGACAGCCATTCTCCACCTACCTTGAGACAGTGAAGCGTGTCTGTTTTAGAGAACATCTTGAACTTAGCCAGCTCCCCGATAAATCTGACTGTTTTATTTTTGGTTTCAATGTTGATCTGGTCCTTCTTCCGAATCTATTAAGAAACATCAGTGAACAAAATTTGAAACCAATTCAAACTTACCATTATTTAATTATTCTGCAAAATCTTCACACAAATACATTTCTGTACAAGTAAATGCTTTGCTAGTCTCCACTCCCATTTGAAAAAAACAGTAGCAATTCAGTCTGCAGTCAGTTCATTAAAGTTTTTACATTTGCTGCTCTAAACAATCTGTGTTTGATAACTCTTTCCTGGGAAACATCCTCAGGCACACAAGAACTGACGCATTTTCGGTTTCCGGTTTGTTTGCAATTAAAGGAAAAACTGAATAGTTGGCATGAGCAGTGATAGCCACCATGACCGAACAAAGAAAACCTACAGAAACTCAAATGTTACAAAATCCAAGAAAAATACATGCCACAGTACTGGACATAATGTTTGATTGACAGGTGATCTCTAGGGAAGTGCAGTTTGGACACACCACAGCAATGAGAGCTTAGCACCAATAATGGAAAAGAGTGATTTCACATAACAACTTTCTAATTTAAAGACCACCATAAGTTTTATCCAGTGACAACAAATTAGCAAATAGCCCAATAGATACAATACAGAAAGCCTACATGAAATCTGAAGTCTCCCTTTAGCATGGAGCAAAGGTCCTCAGCAACATCTGACATGCAGGGGTGAAGGGTCGCAACCAGGCGGGAGTAGAAAGGCAGAAGATCCAACCTGCAAGAGGAAAACAACTGAGCATCTTTAGAGGCCCACAGTACCAAAGAAGCTTCACATGCCCACAGTTTCTTTGTTACATGGCTCAACAAAACCTTACGACTGCATAAATCCATTCATGAAAATGGTTATTTACACTCTGAGTTAGTCCAGGATCTTTTCAATCCAGCTATAAGCAGGTTCAATTACGTCTCGTCTTATCCTAATCAGGCTGATATCACTTTGTAATATACCCCTCTGATCTTCAGTGCTATATAACATGATGATGGCACCCCCTGGTGGCCTCAGTCACCATCACATCATAAATGTCAACTGTGAAGTGTGCACTAGAGTTTGACAAATAAGTGATTTTGAACGCAATATTCAAACGGCAGATATCTGATATTCAGTATTTTTAAATGTGACCATTTTCATAAAAAAAAAATCATATGATAAGAGTTCAGCATTTCTTCCAGATTTACATTCTCGTTGAGGCGGAAAAATCAAATGACATTTAGACAATGGGATATCAAACTCTAAATAATCCAACATAGTGAGCATATTACCATAACTTACTGGCCACAATGTTACTGCCCAACTTACTTTATCTTTGGACACACTGATCTGAAAAGTCTGCAGATCTGCTCGTGCATTCATATGCTGATGGGAGCCTCTGAAATTCAAGACTTCTAAAGTTGGCTATGAAACAGCATCACATTTATGTGGGTTTGTCACAAAATCAAACCCAGAAGACAAGCAACAGGCAAACATGGACATGTGAAAGGAATAATGTGGCTTCAGCTGCTTGTTCCTTTTAAATAGACAGTTTGAATTTTTTTTTTCTGACTGGATGTCCTGGATGCCAGAGCTTCCCACTATCGCATGAATGCACCGGCAGATCAGCACACTTTTCAGATCTACATGCAAAACCATAAATACTGAAATGAACAGAAGCAGATGGCTGCCTAGGAAGTAGAAAGAAGAACAGCCCTGGTAACACCAAAGTGGTTGTGTGGGCTGTCTGAGCAAACGAGCGAGTTTGTGACACTGCCATCACTGGAGGTCTGCGTTGCTGCTAATGGGGCTAAACAGACCTTTTTCACAGCAGCCATTTTGACACGAAATAGTAGCTAAAGACAATTGTTCAGCACATGAAAACAAATGTCTCTCACCAAACTGCATGTATTGCAGTAAAAATATGTTTTTGGCACAATGGGCATATGAATGGATTAACTGCTATTTCTCTCCTATATTACTGTAGTATCTCTACCTAGCTTCTATTGATATAGTGACAAAGTTAGTGATTCACTGTTACAGCACTGATTCAACAGTGCTTCCCCAACAATTCTTTCTTCCAGAAATGGCATGATGTGGAGAGCATATTTTTACCATATGTTGCTTGTCCTTTGATCATGATGGTGTTTCTTGGCTCCAATTAAAAATTGATCTTAACAAGATGGGCCATCACAGAGGGGAAACACCAACTAAACTCCTGTTGTGAGGACTTCTCCCTGCTAAAAGTGAAGGTGAACGGACCGACCAACTAACATCTATAGATCCCTGCACTATTGCTGGCAGGGCCAAAAACACATCAAATTTTTTAAAGAACTTGCAGTATGGATTGGAAAATAGGCACAATATTGTAAATGTAGCACACTGGCTAAACATGAACAGATACTGGCATTGTCAATGTAGTATTGATTTCTTCCTACAGTTCTACAATAAATACATATACATATGAACTGCAGCATACTCATTATCATTATCAAATATGATGATGACTGGCCAATATATAATTTTAATTTAGGAACAATATCCACCAGGGCAAACTGATATATGGGTGTAACTTTAGTGCGTGCAGCTTTACCTCTGCCTGGGAACAGTGAACAAGGCACGGACAAGCTTCCTCCTGTTGGACTTGGTGTTCATGTTCATGCAGAAGTCCATGGCAGCCTGTACGAATAAACACAGTGTTCACAAATTAGAAACAACTATTAATGTCACAAATCCTTTTGTCTAAGGACCAATGACACTGAATGTTTTTTGCTTGTCAGTTGGTCAGTCTTGTTTCACCAGAAGACCACTTCTCTTTACCTTGTCAATGAGGTCTCTGTTGACACAGTTGGGGAGCTGCTGGATGAAGGCATCCACTATTAGCTTCAAGTGGGACCCAGTGCTGGCCTCCTCATCTTCTTGTTCTTAACACACACACAAAGCAATTTTGACAGCTGATGGCAAATCCACTTAAAATACATAAAAAAAACTGCAAAAAGCCAGCAGAACAATGACAAGATACATCACACTTTTTATGCAAAGAGACAAGAATCATGTAGCTCATCTATGTAAGATCTAAGACG
>OMLF01011741.1:17665-38551 GCA_900302615.1 Holocentrus rufus
GGTATGAGGAGGCAGTAGTAAGAGTACCTTCATCTTTACCTTGCTCATCCAGCAGTTTCTTGGCCAGTTCTTCATTCTCTGCCTCATCTGGGCCTTCAAGTTCAAGAGGGTCATCAGCGATGTCTAGAGCCTCCAACTCCAGCTCCAGTTCTTCCGTAGTGCTGGCCCCATCCTTCCCCTCTCTGGAATCTAAAGGGCAGAGAAACAGGAGCCCAGTCAGAATAAATCCGTGTGTATATCTATCATTCTGTCTGTGGATTTGCTAAACATACCTTTGGCATCATCCTTGTCTTTACCCTGGCTGCTCTTCTCATTGTCCTTGAAGAGGATGGCTGGTACAAAGGCCTTCAAGTCAACCATGTTCTCATAGAAGTTGCGAGCATCCTCGTCCTCCCAGATGCCACCCTCGAGGTCATACTCTCCAGGCTTACCGGGGGTGAAAATGTCAATGCCAGGGCCATGCTCTGTGGGGGGAAGCAGGACAATGTATTACACACAAAACCATGCAATATGCAGTATGTTTTGACACAATCAGTATCACTGGAAGGACTAAACGATCACAATTAAAATCTCCATAAGAAGTAGAGGGTCAAAGACAAAAAAGTTAACTCTAGTTAGATTTTATATCAGTGTGAAATTGTGGTGATGAGCATTGACTCTACATTGTGTAGACCCTATGAACTGCACTGTAATTTTACATGGGGTATCGTTAAGTTTAAATAGGACCAGAGCAGAATCACCACACACCTTCCTGCACAGTCTTGTCCTGTGGCAGCTCTGGCATGTTTTCATCAAGCAGGTCAGCCAGAGACTGAGTGTTGGCCAGGAGCTTCTGGTAGGAGGTGGCAAACTCCTCATACTGCTTGTGTCTGTCTTCACTTAGCTCCCCTTTGGAATGGAGGATACGCCTGATGAGGAGAAAATGTATAGAGGTCTTGTTTTAGAAAAAAAAAACAAGACAAGGAGAGCAATGCCCTGTGAGAGAAAATGAGTTCATTCTGTTCCACTACACACCTGTTCTGCCTCTCAATGTTCTGCAGCTCCCGGTGGTCTTTCTTGAGGTGTTTGGTGAGAGAGGTGAAGTACTCTCTTAGAAGGTTCTGGAAGGGCTGTTGTTTCTCTGTGCTGATGATCTCACTCGGTGGGAAGACCAAGTCAAACTTCTCAGAAGCCAGTTTCACCTTGCGGGGCACCAGACCAGCGATGTCATCTCCGCAGTGTTTGCAGAAGCTGATGACCACAGACACATGAGTGTGTGTCTCCCGGTCTGTCCCAATAATGCTCTTCAGCTGCTCGTAGATGAGTGAGAGACCCTCCTTGTCGGTGAAGAGGCCGACAATTGTGAGCTCGGCAATGAAGCGCAGGTCTGTGCGCAGCTTGCTCACATTGGGCGCCTTCTCCTCCTTCCGCGCTTCAAAGTGCTTCTTCCACGCCTGCAACAGCAGAGGGGCAAACTCTGCATATCGCTGGTGGAAGAGGGAGCAGAGGTGGACAGCGCAGCCCACGTCTGAGATCTTCAGCTTGGCCTCCACAACAGAGCTCACAGCCTCGCCAATGTACTTGCTGAGGTTGAGTGAAGCAAAATCATTGGAGAGGGATTCTCGCTGCTGTTCAGTAAGTGTGCGCAGCTTCTTGACAAAAGCAGTGTTCTTTTTAAGGCTGGAGTCCAGACGGCTGAAGAAGGCCTCTTCGGGGCGACCCTCATGGGCGTTCTGGTTCTTGCTGCGGAGTTCTTTCCTGCACTGGTGGCGCTCCCAGGCCTCCTGGTGCAGCTGATGCCCCTCCTCCTTTTCCCTGGGAAAACAATGACAAACTGAAGGTAAGGAACAAGAAGGTGAAGAGAAAGAGGGTGTTCCGCTTCATTTCAACACTAAAGGGTCACATACTTGACACACATAACATGGCTGCCCATCGTTGAACTTTTGATGCTTTTTCAGATGACTGGATGAGTTTATAAGACTCAGAACTGACACTTAACAGTGGTAAATATATCCTTTGATATCTGGGGTATTCCTGAACATTCAAACATCCACAACACTGAAACATTCCTATGTCAAAATTTTGTAGGTGTACCAAGTTATATTGCCACAGAGTGTAAAAATAGTAATGCTTTGTTCCTATTGGCCAGGGTCTTTTCTCGGTCAAATGCTGTCTGGCGCAAAGCTACAAAGTTGTTCAATGAGGAGCACACAAACCAGCACAGTACAAAGGAGGGTACAACACAAAGTTCAGCACTTACTTCAGCTGAGCCGCCTCCTCTTCACGTTGTCGCTTGGCCTCCTCCTCTTGGAGTTTCCTCTCCTGCTCCTCCTGTTGTCTCTTCTCCTCCTCCTCTTTCTTTCTTTGTTCCTCCTCTGCTTTCTGTTTTTCCTCCTCTTTCTTTTTGCGCTCCTTTTCCTCTTTCTTCCTCTTTTCCTCCTCTAGACGCTTTCTCTTCTCCTCTGCAGCTTTGCCACTGTCTTTTTTACCACTCATTTTGGCCTCATCTTTTGGTTTATCTCGAGAGGATGCTGGTCTTCTCTCACCATCTCTATCCTTCTCTTTTTCTTTATTACTGAATGAACACACATCTTTTTCATCCATGTTTACTGACCGCTTGCGTTCAGCAGGCATGCTAGAGACAGAAGGGAATCAAAATTGTGGAACACTGATACAAAATATAGAAGCACAGCTTAATGACAGTTAGGAACACACTGTAACTTAACAATAAAGGCACTGTTCAGCATGAATCTACCTGGACCAGTTTGATAAAATCCAGGCGGTAAACGTTAGCATAAAGTGACAGACTTGTTGTGAATACATTATAGTAGGCTCCTATAACGTTAGCTATATCGACAGGTACCTTTTCCCTTACCCGCTTTCGAGCAAACCTGATATTAAACCACACTAAAATTCAATAATCCAACCAAACGAACCCAATATAAAAATAACTGACGCCCACCCGCAGCAGTTTCGTTCCTGTTTAACGAAGATAGGCTACAGTTCGTTAGCTAACTAGCCAACAGTACAGCCTTTTCGTTATGATAACGTTTGGTCACTTTATGTTGTGCAGTTGACGAATTAACTATAATCGTACTGTAAAACAGTGCGTTTTGTAATATCGTTGTGTTGTAGCTGTACACATTAATACAATTATTCACAGCCCACACGAGCTACCTAGCATTACTCAGTTAGCATTAGCATAGTTAACGTTATCCGCTAGCATTAGGCCACTTGAATGGAAGCATTGAAACTGATGTAAACAAATGTCTTGACAGCGCGAAATGAACAGATAGTGTTTATTTAATCGGTGTTATGCAAACTTACAACAAGATACACTAGAAATTTCTGTTCACATATTGTCCTTTTTATGTAATAATTCAAAAGTAAAAGGTTTACCTTCTGTATGTAGCAAAACAAACATCGGTCTTTAGCGTTGGTTTCCGTGTGAACCAGAGAAGGACCTTCTTGTTTTGCTTCCACAGATCATGCCTGACTAAAAAAAATTCGTAATGACTACAGTTGTTTTGTTTGTAGTTGATATATTGATATTGCTTCTACATTAAATATCGACTTTTAATTGATAAATAATGGCAAAAAAATTTGGTACATTAAATTTGTATCACTATGACAGGCAATACTTATGACGGCTACTGGTGCAACAGTCTTACAAGTGACATCTGAAGACCATAGACGTCTATGCTGAAGACAACTTGCATCATTTATCAATCTGTGTACTTCTGTGTTTCTTTCCTCTTCGGCATGTTTGAACAGAAAAAAAAATTCAGATTAGTTGCAATAAAGTTTCTGGGTCAACAGCACAAAATATACAGTTGACATTAATGTTTTCCCTGAGGTTTGTTTTTATAGTGGTTACTTGGCTGGATAAAATTTAAGAATTATTTTAGGTACCTCTTTTATCTTGTAACAAGGTCATATATGTTAGGTAATGCCCACACTTCTTTCTAACATATATTTTCATGAAACAGATTGCAGATCAACATAATCTCTTTTAGAAATACAGCCCAAATAAATCTGTTGTTTTGGGGACGTAAAAATAAGTATACTTTTCCTATTGGTTATTTAGTTGGAGAACGTGGGTGTGAATATTGATGGTCAGGCATAGGAGTGGGCCTTTAAATAAAATGCATAATGTCTAAAAGGTGGCGTCAAAAACTATTGCAATCTTGAGGTTTCACAAGAACATGAACAATTAAGAAGCAGCTGTCTCACCAAGAGGATACCATTTTGAAAGCTATAGTCTAATTTATTTTTATATGATGTCTGTCTGTTATTCCAAATTATTTTTATAGGAAGTTAAAGAAGAAGAAGAAGAAGAAGAAGAAGAAGAAGAAGAAGAAGAAGAAACGATTGTTGATAACAAGGAGAAAGTTGTAATAAACAGAGAATGTAATAAGCTGTTGAGGCACAGACAAAAAAAATGATTTACAGGACTGGACTGGAAATGTAATCTTGATATTGTAGTTCAATGAAGTCATAAACATAATCATTTTAGTCCTGTGTACATAGTCTGCATCATATTTTCCATTGAGCCTATTGGATGGACTTGGCTGATGGATATTAAGTTTTGAAACAATATACTGGTGTGTCATTTTTAAACATTGAAGTGACATCAGTAGTCCTTTTTTGTGTCTGCCTGATGGTGATTATTTAAAAGTGTACCTACACCTGACCTGACATACCTGCCCAGACTTTCACCTGCTACACATCAACAGGGTTAGTGTGCATGTTTTTCATCTCACACACATAACAAGTCCAGGTGTGTGCTTTATTCAAAGAGTATATTGCTTAATTATTATACCAGCTACTATAGTTTTTTAATTCTTTTCCTTTAAAATAATTCCTAGATTTTATCCCTATAATCATTACCGGAAAAAGCCAGGTAGATTTTAAAGAGGGCTAACCTGTAGCTTTTGTCTTCTCAGAAACACTAGCCTGTTTATTGCGGAATGGCTGTCATGTTAAGAAAATTGGAAATAAATTTGTATAATCATGACTAACCACGTCTACAATAATTTTATCCTATTATGTAAGTATGTTGTTTTTGTTTGTTTTTTTGTAGGGAACAGTTGCAAGGAGAAGGAGTTATAATAAACATTGATTAACTTTGACAAATTTTAAAAATCATATTTAGATGTCTAATTTTACAGATTTAAATCTGTCTTCCACTCAGAAAGCCGTGGAATGGGTAATTATTTGTTTTTCCTTCAGGTCTTCTCGCCCTAAGTCACAATTAAGGCATTCTGTGTGTTTCTGTTTTCACCTAATAATGAACGAGTCATCATTGCTTCTAAAACAGTGCGGACGTGGCATGCAGTGGCGTGACTTTTATCAACGCGAGTCCGCATTTTTCACCGCCATTGGCTCATACGCCAGTCAGAGCCAATGAAAACTGAGTGCGATGAGTGAGTCCTGCGTGCGATGCATGATGTAATCAACTGACAACATCCGCTTGCTGAAGTGGACCAATAATCTCAGGAAAAACCTTTTTGCGGGATTTGATTGGCTGTGTCCGTGAGGAAACGGGACGGGTGTGATCTGTTGACTGATGGGATAAAAGCTGAGTGTTTTGGGGGCTGCTGAATTGAGGAAAGCGCTTTACACCATACAGCGTCCAGCTACAAGCAACAGACAGGTAGGTAAACACTTGGGAATGTTTGCGGTCTTTGTCGGTGTAGAGATGAATGATAAGTAAACTATGGCTTGCATGTCGCATTCCTATGCACCTCAGTCATAGACAGCAGACGTGGTCATGACATTGTATTTACCATACATGGTTGTTACAGTTCGGGTCAGTGGCCAGAACTGTAGCAGACTTAACACTGTGCTATTGAGAATATTGCTTCTAGTTTGTGTTTTTAGTTGGGGAATAATTGAGTCATTGTTGTTTGTCTTACTATTCTTAATTAGACCATTCTTATATTGCAACATTACCTATCAGCATGCAGCATTAACATGCTTCCCTTCCCTATCAGGGTTATGATCCAGCTGTGACATTGCATTGCATCGTTTTATAGCAACACTGTATTACTTCATGGTGTAATTTGATATGATTAGCAGAAAGTCATGCAGAACCTCTTTAGCTACATGTGTACAGTGTTAAAAATTGTGTAAGTTTTATTGCAGCTGTGTGTCTCCTCAAGACCCCCTCATTCAAGTCCAAGTCAGTTCTGAGACCCTGTCCAGTCCAGTTCCAAATAAGACCACGAACAGAGAGACCAAGTCAAGACCAAGACCAGAGCGGTCTGAGTTGTACTGAAGACCAAGAGCCAATAGCCAATAAACAGCTTACATGTCTTTCCAGATGTTGAGATAGGCAGCGAAAGGCTGAGACCAATACAAGCCTGAGTCAACATAGGCACAAGACTGAAGTAACTCACAGAGAAGTCACAGAAGTACCATGCAGTGTCATGGAAAAATCTGCACAGCCCATTTGACTGTGTTTGCATCCTTTAGGATGCAGAACCCTGAACAGGAGACATCTATCAAAGGAAATGTGATGTGAATCTCTCTCTGTTTCTCAGGATGATCAGGCCACTCGTGATGTGTTTCGTCCTGTGCGTAGTCTACGCCACCAGTAAACCCACAGAGAAGAAGGACCGCGTTCACCACGAAGAGCCTCTCAGCCACCTTCAGCATGATGACGGCAAGAACTATGACTATGACCACGAGGCTTTCCTGGGCCAGGAGGAAGCCAAGACCTTTGATGATCTCACACCAGAGCAGAGCAAGCATAGGCTGGGGTGAGTCGACTCAAGGTTCAGTTATAGACTACATACAGCATCATGAAGCCTCATAAGTATAACCTGCTCTCATTATAATCACCCATAATGACTTGAAAGAGAAAGCAGAGAGAAAGTTAAATTGTTAAATTGTCACATTGATCGCACCTATGTAGAGATGCTTGACAAGTTTGAGAGACTCTCACACAAGGAAGTTGGCAGATATGTTTTATGGTTTCTTCTAATTTGACGATGGACTAAGCAGGCAAACTGGAAATGCACCTTTGCTTAGAGTAGTTCAAAAACTGGTTGTGCAAGGTTAGGCTGGAGTTCTCCATTTAGGACACGTTGACAGCAAGCATGTTTAGAGTGGTTTATTTGAACTCTAGATCCTTGAGTTGGGTTTGTTTGACCAGGTGAGAGAGATGCCATTTAAAGCTGGGTGGCACCAAATAATGATACCTTGAGACCTGAAAATGCAAGTCTTGGTCCTCTTTCAAGCCAACTACAGGGTGATTAATTAGGAGTGAGAATGTAATCCCAACCACCCACAGGACAGGACCCCAAAACACAAGAATTTATCAGTATAAGGAGATGCTTATGTAAAAATTTCTTCTTGTGCTTTTAACTGGCATGACCTCTAGAGATTCCGACAAAGAGCGCAGTAAATGCTTGGCTAAAGTTACAGGAACTGGAATCATATTTGCTTTGACTCCTCCCCACTGTCAACAAAATCTCTCACATTGCAGGAGGACACGTCTCCTAAACTCTGTCCAATAAAACAATCTACTGCACTTGTTAGCCTATGTGACATTTGAACCCAAACAAACTGCAACAAAGTGAACCTTTCTGCTATGGTTCACAACAAAGAAAACAAACCTTTGGCATGATGGAACCTTTTAATTTCTGTCCATTGTTCACTTTCTTTGTAATGCTTTCTCTACAGCGTCATTGTAGATAAGATAGATGACAACAAGGATGGATTTGTCACTGAGGAGGAGCTGAAGGCCTGGATCAAGAAAGCTCAGAAGAGGTACATCTATGACAACGTAGACCGCCAGTGGAAGGACTTCGATATGAACAACGACAACCTGATCTCCTGGGAAGAGTACAAGAATGTCACTTATGGTACCTATCTGGGTAAGGGATGGACATGAAACACACTAGTGTTGCATGTGTAAGTATGTGTATAAGGCCACATTAGTCTCAGTGCCACAGTGATTCCATCCGTTCCCTCTTTTTACAACAGATGACCCAGAGCCAGATAGCGAGTACAACTATAAGCAAATGATGGCCAGAGATGAGCGGCGATTCAAGATGGCGGACCGGAACGGTGACATGGTTGCAGACAAAGAAGAGTTCACCGCCTTCCTCCACCCTGAGGACTATGAGCACATGAAAAACATAGTTGTCCTCGTAAGTTCATTTTTTGTGCACCCAATATCAAGTGAGTTACAGAAATTGAGCCAGCATTACATACCAGTTTGATGACACCTTTACCTGTCTGCTTATCCACACAGGAAACAATGGAAGACATCGACAAGAATGGTGATGGTTTCATTGACCTGCAGGAGTACATTGGTAATTGATTGTCAATATATTTGGTACTAAGCTCTCATTGCTGTGGTGTTTTCGCGCGTTATTTCCCAGAGTTCACTTGTCAGTTGTGTCCAGTACTCTCTTCCTGGGATTCTGCTGAAGTATACCAGTGCACTTATCTGTTCCCATGACTCTTTGGCAGGTGACATGTACAGCCATGACGATCAGACGGAAGAGCCAGAGTGGGTGGCAACAGAGCGTCAGCAGTTTGCAGAGTTCAGAGACAAGAACAAAGACGGCAAGATGGACAAGGAGGAGACGCTGGACTGGATACTGCCCTCTGACTATGACCACGCAGAGGCAGAAGCCAAACACCTGGTCTACGAGTCCGACGCCGATAAGGTGCGTTACATCTATTAGGGGTGGACCAACTTTTAAGGCAATACAGATATTTTTGGATTGAAACAATTACAGACATTCATTGTAGCATGCTTAAATTTGACCATTGACCATCATGCCAAAAAATTTACACACAATATATATTTATATAGTGGGACACTGAAACCCCACTGAAACCCAGGACAATTCTGCTAGTATTAATAATATATACATGCTTCCTCGTGTGAAATCTGATCATGTTTCCTTAAAAACAATATAGATTAACGTTGATGAATTATGCAAGAAATGTATAATCAAACTTCACCAGAGCTGTTATATTAGAGGTCACAGGCTAATATACAACTTTAAAAAAAGGCCAATCCCAGTGCTTTCTCTTGTACTCTTTCCCTGGAATTGTTTGCATATTTAACATCTGCCTTGCATATCCTTGTTTCTTCAGGATGGGAAGCTTACCAAGGAGGAAATCATAAACAAGTATGACCTGTTCGTTGGAAGCCAAGCGACTGACTTCGGGGAGGCACTAGTACGGCATGACGAGTTCTAGACTTAGCTTGTTTAGATAGATTAAACAATTTTACACTGAATTTGATAAATGATTTAATTTATTTTGTATGAAGTTTGCAGTACTCCAACACTCACATGCCCAATTAGACTGTAGAACAATTCATTTGATAGTTTTGTGTGTTTACTGGGTCCAAATCTTGCCCTTATAGTTCTGTTACATTATTTTAATGCTCAGTGAAGCCAATTTAGGTTTGACTGGCCATGTTTGTTGTCACAGGCACTTGCTAGTTATTCCATTTCTTATGACTTTATATGCCAGCCTTTTTGAGGTGCTTAGTGTAGTTACTGCTGCTTGCAGTGCTGCTAGACGACACAGGCCCAGTTTTACATTTGCGCTTTTGTTTTGTGCCTTTTCACCATGTTGAGTTCAAAAAAGCTACCTGTTAAGTGAGAGCCTCTCACCCTCATCAGTTCATCAACATTAGCACTCCATTTTTCCTGATCCTGTTATATACTGTTGTCTTGGCCTATAGAGGACCATCAAATGAAGTTACTGACCTCTTGTTTGCCATTCTTCTTTTGTCAGTGGCGCCAAGAGTTACCAGTGATCATGTGTATTTTCTTATTTTCCCTTGATTTATATTCTATACTATTGGGGGATTTCTGGTCACTGATAATTTTATGATTTAAGAAAAGAAACCAAGTTCTGATGCGATGTGAGAATTCTCAGTCTGGGCTGTAAAATCAAAGCTGCTGTAGAACCAGGATGAAGCGATAAGTGCTTTGCAAATCCTAAAGAGTTGCTGGCATCGCAAAATCCTTCACACTAACTCATCATTTTTTGTTCAATTTACATACAGAATGTATGGCGATTCATATTTTGGACTAAATGCTGTACTTTGACCTCTACAGCGTGTTTCTAAATAAAAACACAAAATTTTCCAATATGTGGCTGTGTTTTTTTAAATTATATCTTTGTTATTTCTGCCTCATGTTGTTGATTAGTTAACAGACTTGCAGAATGTGGAAATGTGGGCCAACATTAAAAATGAACAATGAAAAATTTCAAAGGTGCATCATACATTAACACGCTTTATTCATTCTAGATGTTACAGTAGAATGATTACATCAAGGTAAATTCAAAATGTAATTTTCCACAAGAATGTTCATGCAAGAGTACATCATTGACTAGAACAAAAAAATAATTTCAATATAATAAAACTTTTTTTGATGTTTTTGTTGCCTTTATCTATACAAAGATGTACTAGAGTATAATACATGTCAGAGGAAGGCCGAACCATTTGTTGTATTTGTATGTACCATTCCCATGGAGTTTAATCCAAGATGCAGGCTCACTGTACAATTTGTAAAAGTCCCATTTCGGAGATATTGGAAATCGCCTTCATTGATCCTCTTTATCCTCTTGTAAACCCAAAGATTAAGACGCTGTAGAGACGGAGGAGGTTTCTGTCTTGGAAGAAACCTCAGAGGATTCATCCATTTTCCTGCCAAAGACTGTCTCCATGATGCAAGCCTTGAACTGAGGAAACAACCACATCAACATACTGTACTTTTTCACAGACAGGAAATTTGCTTCTACCTCTCTGTCTCTGCATACTCACCTGTTTGTTCATGAAGGCATAGATGAGCGGGTTGTAGACACACGAGCTCTTGGAGAAGAATGCTGGAATGGTGACCAAGCGATAGTCTTTGTTCTCATCTGGTGAGTTGGCAAAGTACAGGCCCGTGAGAGCGTAGGGGCCGTAGCACATGACAAAGGAGCCCACCATCACAATGATCATCCTGGACACCTCCTTCTCTGCTTTCTGGGTGGAGGCTGACTCAGCCTGCTGGGCTGCAACCTAAAAATGAAAAAAAAAATGTATCAAGGAATCAACATGTAAATGATTTTTGCAGCCTGCCTTTTTACGTTCCACCATGCTTAATATGCATTCACACTATGAGCAACACAAGAAGAAATTCATTGATTTCCTGTATAACTGAGTGACTGCAATGTGAATAGTTGGCTGTGTGTGTATGGTCAACAAGCTTATCAGTTGAGAAAAGTTGGCCACAGTTTGAACTTTTTCTGGTCATTGGCCTTCACTGGCCAATAAGATTCCCTAGCTTCCTTTTTCCTTAACAATGTGATTTTGTTTAATTAAAAATAGTTCCACTTGGCAAGCGCAAAATGAACAAGAAGTTGATTGCAGCCATTCACAGCATGCAAGCTCTCTATAAGTATTAATGAAGGCCAACAGGGTATCCATGCATCCAACTTAAGTAATATGTTTTTTCTGTTTTCAGTAACAGCAAACTACTTGTTGCTTGCTAGCTAGTTTTGTCAGTTCATCAAAATGATGCAGCCTTATATGATTTGATGGCGTACCTTTGTAGCTGTGTGAGATCACTAAATAAATTGCCCACCCACTGCCCACAGTCAGTCAGAACAGAGTGGCCCATAAACCAAGTTGCTTTCAGTGTGTACAAGCAGTTAAACTCACAGTGCGCAATGCCCCTAGTAGCTGGGAATAGGAGAAGATGATGATGGTGACTGGTGAGACGAAACAGGTTATCAAGAGGAAGTACATGTAACTGGTACTGTTATACTCTTCGCTGTGGGTGTACCAGTCAGGACCACAGGCGCAACCCAGACCCTCAGGAATAAACCTGCAAAGCAAGCATAACATGTTAGGACTGCTCTGATCAGCCCAGCAAAGACAATTTATACACACATCTCCATGAGGATGGAGTTACCTGCTCCAGCCGAAGAATGGCGGAGAGGCACATGCAATCCCCATGCACCAGGTGAAGACGACAGCTGCCAGAGCATGGTTGCTTGTAAATTTGAAGGTGCCAAGGGGTTTACAGATGACCAGGTATCTCTCAAATGACAGGACAGCCAAGGACCAAGATGTCACCAACCCTGAAGAAGAAATGGGAGACAGTAGAAAGAAGCACTTGTTTAAGGTTGAAGTGAATAGATCCTACATTTCAATCAGATGACTGAACCATCATTGTTGTAGTACATTTTAATACCTGCTATAGCTCCCATGCAAGCTTCTAAGGCACACAGTGTAGGGCCCAAAAAGTAGTATCCCTTCACAGAGGCAGCAAATACTTGACTCACAGAAAACATGACAAAAATGAAGCCTGCGACGGAAATGTTGACCAGGATGTAGTTCAGTGGCATCCTCAGCTTCTTATATTTCGCTGTGACAAAAAGAACAATAAAATTCAAGGGTGCCCCAGCAAAGAAGACAAAACCCATGAAGGCAGCCTGCAAATAGAAGGCCCATAGTGGAGCCAGGTAATACTGTGGCCCATCAAAGGGACCCACTTTGGAGATGTTCTCATACAGGTGGAAGTACTTCCCCATGTTGGTTCCTCGGGTTTGTGCAAGATTCGTGTGGCTCTGCCAGAGAGCCTCTTTTTATACAATCATAAACCACTTAAACTGAAGATTAAAAAAGGGGAAAGCTTCCCTCAAAGATCCCCTGATCTTACTGCTAGGACAAATTTTGGGATTAAGTTGAAGTCGTCACATTTGCCTTCTGTCCACGGATGTTTTTCCGCACAACACTATAATCCCATTTGGAGCAGGCAGTAAGAACCAGTGAAGGACTTGGGAAGAAAGGGACTTAGGACTTAGATACAATTGACCTTTAAATGAATTAATCACATGCTGTATTTAAGTATTTGTACACATTAGAGTGATGTTTTTTTAAGACTAATACCAATGCCAATATTTTTAGATTAAACTCACTGGTAGGTATTATTCAATATATTTCTTTTCAAGGTGGTAAAAACTTATCTGAACTATTGGGCACTAAATCTCTTCAGACAAACCAACACAATTTAAATTCTTTTAAATTGAAGGCAGATTAACAGGTCATTTTACAGGAATGGTATTTTTAATTTTCATTCATTTTTTTTCAGATTTTTTAGGGTTGAAAATACTCTAATGATTCATTGTCTGTTAAAAGTAGGTTGTAGTAACTAAAGCAGTATAATAGTGACTGACAACATGCAGGTTGAAGCATTAGCTCATTAGCCTACCCTTCTTACATTGCATACTCTTCTTGGCAGCCCTTTAGGCTTATTCAAAATGATATAAAAGAAAAAACAACCAAAACATTCCAAGTACAACAAACACAGTGGCACAGTGGCATTCATACCTCAGTTTTACATCACCTTATTTAAAATAATTAGAAGTAATTGTCAAATAATTGCAAGTCATGAGCTCTATGTCTCTTAACAATCATTTATAGTTTGGAATGTTACTTCCAAATGTATATCATTACAAATGTACATTACATAAACTAAATAGACTGCAGAGGAGGAGGTACTCAAACTAACCATTTCATTTACTTCATGTGTTCAGGCTGAGACTGAAGTCATGTGATGTTGCTGACTGATGAAGAGTTATCCAAATGTGTACTGTGCTTAGATATTAGCACAGTATGCCCTTGGTGTCAATAATAAACTGACCATTTCTGATAGTTATAGGAATTTGAAGAGAAATACACTGCTAAACTGGTGCCCATCACTATCCAAGCTGGTGTTCTCCTGGCATCCTGACATCACTGAATTATCACTCTTCAATCCAACTTTCATAATCTTGGAGCAGCTTAACCACTTAGATGTATCCCTGCAGTTGGCAGAGAATGACATGGACAGGGTCAAGTGTCCTCTTTGTAAACTAAATGAAACCTGTAAACTCTTATTTAAACAATCCATCAAGCAATTAAGTCATTAATTACAGATTTTAAACAAACTACAAAGCAGTTGGTATTCTCTGATTATCTCCCTGCTATTGTCAGATTTCTTCTGCCATTTGCGAGTTGACTGAACAAAACAAATCAAGAATGTGAGAAAATTGTTAACATTCCAACCTTCCAACACACAAAAAAGCACATAAAAAAAAACATTTTTTGTGCATGGACAATGAAGATAATAACGGGACAAACTATAAAAGAAATATTGTGGCTTCTGAACATGCACTGTAAGAAAAAGCTGAGTGAGATACAAAGATTTCACTTTCACCTTACCTTTCACAAACCGATATTTAACAAGCAAATTCTATTAACATATCTTTGGATTACAGCTGGTCACAACACTCACGCACTGTCTGTGTCTGGCTGGCTAGTGTCTAGCAGAATAACTCACTGAGACAGACACATGGGTGTTTCTTATAAAAACATGTTGTGGACTGGAAAAAAAATGCATCTGATATTGTTAAATTTTAGCAACATGACACCTCTGTCACAATTGGTTACTTTTTATTATGAGCAATGATAGTTGAAACATAGCAGAGAGCATCATAATGTTTATTGTATGTAAATGCTCATTATTTAAATTTTTTAAATGATGACTGTGTACACTGATGTTTTAATACTATGGGGTTCCAAATAAAGAAAATTATTATTATTAATTTTTTTATGTATTTATTTATTTCAATCCAGGTAGGACGGACATATGTATATTATCAATATATACATTTGGGACGTGCATTGCATTGCACATGCATTTTGCATTTACACAATAATCTAATTAACAAATAAACACACACACACACATCAATCAAATATATGAAAATCTGAAAAAAACTAATAATGCAGTCAGTGTATGAATCTGATACAGAAGTGTGTGTGAGACACAATATTTGAATATTATTAAGTGATTATGAGCATTGTTAAGTTAATCAATTTTGGACTGCATCATGTAAGTAAAAAGTAAAGGTAAAAGGTAAAAAGTGCAAGTGAGTAAATTGCAAGTGAGTAAATTGCATTGTAACATTGCCCTTGTAGCCTTTGGGAGCTTCCGACATCATGATGAAATAGGTAAAGAGACTATGATGACATTTAATCACAAAATCAGCTTGACTCCCTTATTCATTGTAAACCAACTATTTTCAGCTGACTTTTTATGCCTTGAAAAGAGCATAACCATTTTATACAGAGAGCAGAGGGCAATAGCTACAGGCAGCCTTCTTGGGAATTACTGTCTCCATGATGTAGAGAGAAAATCTTAAGAAAACTTAAAGAAATTAAATTCTATTTACTCATTTGTTCCTAAAAGTCTGTGTTCTCCTCAGAAATCTGTGTGTGTGTGTGTGTGTGTGTGTGTGTGTGTGTGTGTGTGTGTGTGTGTGTGTACTGCATTGGATGAAGATGAAATTGTAATTCATCTAAAACATCCAAATGAAGTGCGACCAGATCATTCCAACATTTGAATGCTCAAAAGCATCACAGATGACTGCATGTCTTTCAAAGCCAGGTATACAACAAAGGCTGTGCCTACCCAACAGCAACCCTGAGGAAGAGAGAAATGGCATTAAAAGGCATGGAAAAAAAAAACTCATAAAAGAATCACAATATATCAAAGGTTATATTTTCAGTGGAAATTGACAAATGTTTTAGAGTTTGCCTGCAGTGCCCAAAGACATGTCCTCTAAGCCAGTGATGAATACTTGATTCAAAAACATTATCACCCAAGCAAAAACCTAACAAGACACTGAAAAAGACGACACTTAAGAGTTTTTTTTTAAGTTTCTTCATGTATTTTGCTCTTTCTCAGAGTAATTCAGTACAGTAACAGGCCATCTAAGAACCTATTGCATTTCTGTTATCATACATGTATGAAAGATAGATGTTAAGTTACAATGGAAAGGGAAATGACTTTTCTTCTTTGTTAGCTATTTCTTCATATCATATTGCGCACTTATTTCACATTAAATACATGTATTTTTCTTAAATCAAAATCCCATAGATTTTTTCGGTCTGGAAAACAATGTATTTTTAGCAGTTACTTCATTGGCATACATAAAAGCTCGACCCAATAATACCATCACAGATTATTGATTATGTGAGAGGTTTTCTTTTGCCATGAGCTGGAAATCTTGGATGGCCCTTATGCAACATCGCCCACTTTAGTGTTGGTCTAAATATGGAGCGCTATACACCACCATTCAAAAATGTGCATCATATTCAGACTCATACTAAGGTATTATGAGTCACCAGGAGAAGCATTTTAATGGATTGCAGTCGCATACGATTTGAACTGAATGAAAGCGCCACGACTACAAACTACATAGTGGATGGCCTCATTTCAGCGACTTTACAATACGGATGGCAGGTGGAAGACCCTTAAATATCTTACATATGTTCCTTGTGACCTTTCGTTTGAGCTCTCATCCATGTGAAGCCTTCTAACGTCACAACTGTCACACCAAGCAGGCCCATTACCATCCGGCCTGTTAGAGCAAACTGGAATCTTAACTGCAAATCTAATCTGGATATATAAGATTTGCCTGAGAAGGGCCTCCAAATCCCACCCAAAACAGCGTTGCAACATGGGATTAAAGGCAAAAGACTCAACAACTTATAGTTTAAACTCAGGTAAGTGAAGAACTGCTAATCTGAGGAAGGATAAAGTGAGGGATAAAGGGAGGGATAACCAGTAAATCTCCTTTTCCCCTTCTTTGCCCCCTACCCTTAAAAAAAAAAAAACTCGACTTCTGTCCTTTCTCCCTCATCCGCACGCTCTTTATATTCTCTTCGTGTCCCGCTCCTCCGTCATTTCCCCATCTTCTTTCCATTGCAGAAGCTGAGGAGAGATCCAGCCAGAATCTACAAGTACAGTAGATGCAGCACAAACACATGCAAAGGTAAGTTGTTTTTTTTTTTGGTCCCCGCAAAGAGGATGTTTAGCATTGCTTTACTTATATTTCTTGTTTTATTTAATTGAATATATCCTAGCTGTGTACTTTTGAAAATGTTACAAACTTATTATAATGTTGGTAATTTTCATTGCTGCTTGACCACTCTTATTTTGAATTTATCTTACGGTTTACAAAGTGTACTCCACTGACACTACATCACTTAAATGCATTTTAAAAATGTCTTTCATCCTTTGCATTTTTACAGCAATGTGAACCAATTTTCCATGCTTTCTCACAGCAATATGTACTTTCCCCACCTGGATTTGTCTAAGAAATGAGAACAAAGCGGATGATGTTTGAGGAAGAAAAAAAGGGCAACCGCAAAGGTCAAGTGAAGAGGGAGAAGTCACTCCCAGACTCAGGGTTATATCATAACCACACCATGAATCAGAGACAGATGTATGGGTATGATATGACCTGGGTTTGGAGGTGGTCTGCTGCAACCTGAAGACTATTATACATTCACGCCTAGCTCCACTAATGCTGGAATTTAACTATTTACCCATTTAACCAGTACTAATGTGGTATCAGGGGAGAAGTATCCTGTTCAAGGCCACTTCAACACATATGATCAAACCTGGGACACTCTGGTCAGAAAAGAGTCTCACCAGCCACTTGGGCATTCTACTATGTTCTTGGGAGGAAATAGTAGTGAAATCTAACATACTCAGGGGCCCTTGCTGGTCCCTGAACAACACTTTGAGAACCTGTTGTAGCCTACTTAGTCTAGATAGCATGTTCTCTCAAAGACTGAGTAACAAGAAAATAAAAAGTGGTCATACTATGATATTAAAATATATAAGTACACAATTTCTCAACAAGGGTTGTTTAATGTTCAATGTATTATGTATTAATCTCTCACTCTGTCAGCCTTGCATTAAAATGATCTCGTGCTGTGTATTTTGCTGACATCTAGTGGTCTTTTTTTTTTTTTTTTTTTTAAGTAGAAGTAGATGCTTGCTGACTGGGTATATTTTGGCAGCAATTGGCTATGTATTGTAAAGACTTTCTTAATGATAAAAATTAAAAAATGGCTTGCTGTATGGTTGTTGTTCACTCACTTTTTGTTACGCTTCTGTCCCTTTTTTTTTTTTGAAAAGTCTGTTCGTTTCACGTTGCCTATATTGTCGGTAAACAGAATTACAGGGGACACCATGATGTAAGACTTTGCATTCATGTCTTTTCACATTCTTCTTTTGGCATACATTAAACACACCAGGCAACTCGTATTTCAATGAAGTAGAAACTTTTATAGATGGGTCGCTCTCTATGCCAAGAGACTATTCTGCCAAAACACACAGAGGAGGGCGGTAACGAGCAGTGTCAATCGTTTATTACAGCTGACATTTCTTTGAAATAAAGCAGTATTTCTTAAACTGTCAATAGGCAAATATATTAATAAATTTGTATAATTTACAAGAACCCCTATGATTCATTTGAACTTAAAGATCCTGATCTCCCATGTCTGTATCCTTGCCCTAGCCAGAGAAAAATCAGACGTGTATATTTTGGATGTTCAGCGTGCGGAACATGCCTGTAGTGTCGAACCAATGTTCCTGTTCCGCCACGGAAGAGAATCGCAGTTGCACGCGGGAAGCCTGTGCGAGATGGCGGTCGACATAAGGACTGAATAGAAATCCATCCGGCTCACATACATCCACCGTTATTGTTGATAGAGTATTTTCGCCTTATCGTTTATACCTAGAAGTCTAACCTGCACCATGGACGGGGGCAAACCCACACTGGCACTAGTTTACCAGGCTGTGCAGGCTCTGTATCACGACCCGGACCCCTCCGGTAAAGAGCGAGCCTCGGTGTGGCTTGGAGAGCTGCAGAGATCGGTAAGAAAATGGGAGAGGTGGGAGGACTGGAATGGGCCCTGCTGCTTCGGGAGGAAATAAGTCAATATTGGGCATATACGTGTGTCTTACATCAAACCATACTTAAGCTCTGCGTCTCGGTTGCTAAACATAAATACATATAAAGGGCGCAGTCAGAAAATGGACTGTAAATTGTCTCTATTTTAAGCCAGCTCACTCGGTGAATGAATGGATCAAAACATTAGCTAGGATTACAGTGCTGGCTGCTCTACATTTACCAATATCAGCTGTTGGCTGTCGGTTCCAAGTTAGCAAGATAGCCAAACAGCACATAGTCCTCAATTATGAATTTATATCTTTGTAGTAAGGCGAGTGTGTCTCTTCCAGACGAAGAATTTGCATTTTGCCCGGGCTCAAGGGATTTGAGCCCTGGGCCTGGGCAAGTCTAGCTAGCTAGCTAAGTTAGCTTAACGTTAGCTAAACTATCCACCACAGTGAAGCACATAGCGTTGTGTTTTTGCTTCATGTTGTCAAGCGAATAGGCATAACTATCCGGTTCGTGTCGTTCTCCTTTGTATGGAGAGATGCCTACGCCAAACTCTATTAAAAATAAGGTAGTTTGATGTCACCTCTCTTTACGGCAAAGGTACATATCAACTACGACATAATTGAAGCGATTCCACGAATCAATTTAGTTTACCAGTGATGTCGGCATGTAGATGATTCAACAAGCAGCATTTTATTTAAGTAAAGTCTTAACTTTTATACTTGATTCTTGCTGGTGGTCACCGCCCACCTCAGTGTACTTTGCGGGAATAAGACGGTATTTTTTATTTTTATTTTATTTTTTTTTTTACTGAGAACTGCTTTTTGTGTTGAGTATGTGCCGAATTGAGAAGAAGTTTCTTTTAATTTAGAATATGTCTTTATGTACCTTTGTACCTTTGGCGATAGTCCAGACCATATGTAATTGCCAGGTTTGAATAGAGTTACGTGACGCTGAATGTAAAAGAGAAAGGCAAAGCCACAAGCAGCATATTTTCCAGGTACACTTTTCCTCTTTGAGTTTGTCATTTCTGCAATGTAAGTTGGTGCAAATTTATTAGCCTATGTGACTTTGGCGTCAGACATGCAGGACACCCAGCATGTCTGTGGCTTTTTCTGTACTTGCCGGCCAAGTGTGAGTGAACTTGGCTGACACATTTTATTTCCGTATTTAGTGTGCTCACTCACAGCTTGTTGTTGTCTACATTCAACTACAGTCAAATCATTCCAACTTGCTCAGCACATTCTGCATCCTGGATCCATGATAAGCTGCACTGTAGTTGTTGCACTGGCAGCTAAACTACTCAAAAAGTCCTAGATGAAATTCCCTAACCTGGTCTATTACCCAGAACCCAGTGTAATGAGAAGATGGAGTAATGTTTATACACTCTTCACAGACAAGAACATCTTGCATCTTGTGCCTAATTCTATTTATGGCATTCAGAGAGCTAAACTGGGAGAACTTTTTTGAGGGACTGTTTGTATGTATGCTATCAGTCGGCATCAGCAACTTTTTTGCTCTGGCTACATGGATATGGGCTCCCAGGTACACTGATACAGATGTACTGTCTTGCTCAAATTGCCATCAGGGATGCAAAAAAATATCTTTTCATGAATTTCATTTCATTTGACACATAGCTCCCAATCTTTGCTAATGGGAGTCAGTTAATGTTTTTGTGTTTTTTGTGCTTCTGATCACATAATGCCACATTCCCGTGCACATGGTAATCCCATGAACTTTGCAACAACTGTCATTACAAATTGTTATCATGGACCAGGCAGCATGTTTTTTGGGCCTTGCCAACTCTTATAAAACTACATCAGTTTGAGGGGAGGACATTTGTGCTGACTAATGGCTTAATAAAAGCTGTGTCACTCTAGATTTGATTTTTCCCACCAGTCCTGCTAATGCTAAGCACTACCCCTAACCCCCACCCCAAAATATCTGATTCAGCCTGTTGCCACTCTCAGCTGAAACTTGTTTACCATTAAGAAACAAGCTCAACACATTTTGTGAAGACTAAGATACATGACAAAACACAGTTTTTTTCCCCAAGGCCACAACCCTACTTAACAACTCATCGTAGCCCAGCCCCGCCCTCCCCAGGAGCAGGAGTGAACACCTAGTCTCGGG
>OMLF01011744.1:7418-27777 GCA_900302615.1 Holocentrus rufus
ACACATTCACACACACACGCACACACACACACCTGTTTCCCCCTCCATCATGCAAAGCCCACTTTTTATAGCAGCACATAGAGCCAAAGACGACCCTAGGAATAGTTTTTGGGCAAGTGGGTCTGCTGGTGATTTAAGACATAAATCTGAATTTAAGAAGAAAAAAATCTACACAAACACACACACACACACACACACAAGCCAAAAATAAAAAAAATCCACACAGAGAATCTAAAAAGTCCATTCAATCAGTTTAGCCTCTGCATAGAAAATAAAATTCTTCAACAACCACAATATGTACACAATATGTGGTTGCTAATTAATGCAAGCATGTGGGAGCAATGCCATAAAACAAAACAAAACTCTTATTGGGCGCTCCCATACAACCCTCCTCTTCCAAACTAGAGGCTGAAACAAAAGGAAAACTCTTGGGGGGGGTTTGTTATGGAGGGGCAGGGTAATTGCTTACCGCTCATTACCATTCCCCCCCCCATTTCATCTGTGCACATCCACGCACGTCCTAGCCAGAGATTTCAAACATTTAGATCGGTGTAGTCAGCATGGCCTTAAAATGAGAACTTGGTCCACCATGCTGCTTCCATCAGTCTTTACCGAATTAAAACCGCAGTGCAGATGTGTATAGGTTCTGCACAGAGAGGCGTCGCTGTTGATATATCCGATACACCAGACGCCCTTTTCCCAACCAGAGAGCAGAGATTCAGAATTTCGCTCTTCTCGTCCGAGTTCCAGCGTTTGCGCGTCTCTACTCCTGAGCGTGTGGCTGAGGGGAAGGCGTGCTGATCCTCGGTCTGATTTTAGGAGCGGCGGCGTCCACCCGCAGCATCTCTTCCAGTTTTTCGCTGCTGAGAGGAGGGGTCAGGACGCCCGAGGGGACGGGGCAGTTGCCATGTCGCTCCAACTCTGTTTCCTGGTAAGAGTAGGCCTTGTCCTGCACAAACAAACACACAGCAGAGGGAACAATGTTAACAAAAAAAAACAATGTAACACAAAAGGGAAGCAATGAAACACTGGACAGGAAGAGGAAAGAAATCATAACGTTTTTTTTTTTTTTTTACCGACTACTAAATAATGAAGATCTGAACTTTATGTGAACTTTTCATAAAAGTTAGAAAACTGTCCCTTAAAGGTAAAATCCATTCTTTTCCAACAGTATCTATGAGGCTCATGATTTCATTACGAATCTGCATTATAACACAATCAGAATCAAAATGCTTCATGTAACCACAAGCAAAAGAGTTAGTTTGCAATTCAATTTGAAAGAGGTGGAATAATTATTTTTTATGATTTATTTATTATTAGCAACTAATTGTTGTGTAAATGTTTACACCAACTTTCTTTGACAGAAATGAAAGAGTTTTGTTTTCTGTGTATTTTTAGCTGCTTAGACAAAGTGATGACGATGCATTTCTGGAAAAGGTTATTAAAGTGGCGGATAAAATGGATAACTGAACTGAATTGTGGATGATACAACATCTGAGCTCCTCTTTTCACATCACTGTATTGTTCATATAAGCAGTAAATCTGGAGTTTTGTGTGTGAACATTGTAGGTTCAGGGTTCCTGTATGTTTTCAGATTTAAAACTGCATTTTTTTCTAAGTTGTTTGATGCTGTAGATTTGCTACAGAATCTTTAACAGCTTTTCCTGGTGGTGCATGCCTTGGGATTTTGTTTTCCTGTATTTTCTTTACAGAAAGCCTGGAGTGTTCAGAGTCTCCTACCAGCCATGTCAGGTAGGCGACGTGTGTCTGGATGTTGTGCATGTCGTCAGCAGGGATTCCCGGGAATGTTTTCAAAGTCGACCCACCAACCTCCCGCAGCGCCATGGCGAAGGGCACCATCCACCTCACACACTCCTCTACCTCCACCCTCTTCAGAGCTGCAGGGAGAGATGAACAGAGACAAAGAGGGTCAGGCAGGACTGAAGGACCAGAGTTATGCGACAGGTAACAACATGGCAGCACAAACAAACAGTGCACACGTTTGAAATCAATCAACCTCACACATTCATGTTTACAAAGTAGAAAAGCATCATTAATTTCCAGACGACGTAACCGGTGTTTTACCTGAGACGGTCTCCACCAGCTCCAAGGAGGAGAAGTGGAACAGGGCCGAAGCAGCAAGGATGCCATTGGAGAACTCAAGGCTACGCACATCGAGCATGCACAGGTCCAACAACTGGAGAAACCACATGAAAACACAAGCGACAGCATGTCAGAACAAACCTGGAAGTGATTAGTTCTTAGAGAAAAAAGTGGTGATGGCTGACTTTCCTTTATTGTAGCATTACTTTATGATTTAGAGTCAATTTTTATGAAATACTGAAGTTTTACTTTATTGTTTTGGATGGCAGTGAATCAAACCTGCTCCCTATTATCTGGATTAATCTGAAGCACTTTCAAAGTGAACTTAGTGACGCTGAGCTGCATGTTTGTGACTGCGCTGTCCATGAACACTGGTGACTCAAGGCCAAAAGCAATGACAAACACAAAGCTCTGAGACCGAGGAAATGTGAGACCAAGCCCATTGAAATAGCTCACTGGTGAAAAAATGGCTTTGTCGGCTGATCTGTGAGCAATGTTGGAGGGAAAAAACTGAACAAAGTCTTATTCAACGGGAAATGGGAAAGAGACACCAGACGAGGGAAAAATGAAGGGTTCTCTTTACTAAATAACTGCTTTGGCTACTGAAGAAAATGTGTATGTGGTGGAGGAGGAATTCCCTTGTGTGTACATGGATGTACCTGTGAACATGTGCATGCATGTTCATACAGGTAACATGTGTACATGTAAATACTTTATGCCAGAGGGAATCCCATCTGTAACTGTCAGACTTCTGACAACTCCCTGGGGAGAACATTAAAAAAGAACTCCATGTAGGCTCACACAACTTTACTGCACCATTTAAAAAAAATGTAATTAACAATTCAGGGTCTTGTCACATCCAACACAGCTGAAACATGTCACAATTACAGCGGACCTACTTTTGACTTTCGTTTCATCACTGTCCATCATCAGTGAGCGAGGTGGACAGATGCATCGCTTTCAAGTTCTAATTTGAAAGACAAGAAGAAAAGAGAAGAAAACGGGGTGTACCTCAGCGATCTGTGTGAATGTAGCCTGGGGGTATCTGGGGATGAGCAGCTCGTCCGTCTCTTTCAGGTAGGCCACCTGCATGTAAACGTTGAGCCAGGAGATCGGAGTCTGGGGGCTCAGACTCCAGTTCAGCTCCTGAGTCACAGCAGAGAGGGAAGACCAGACAGAGACCACATGGTTAGAGCAAAACACAAAAAATACTTGTAAGACCAGCAGTGACAGAGACCGCTGTTAGTGTGGACCTCTGGTTTTAACTCTGATAACACATGTCACAGTACATCTTTTAACAAATGATACAATACAGTATGAGATGACGCTACTCAAGTTTTGCCAAAATCTGATCAGTGGTCTAAAATAATGTGTGTGTGACAGACAAGTGAACACAGACAACAATCCATGATGCCGAATCTGAATCATGTGACTCTTCATGGTGGACCAAGTAATTTGTACATACTTCACATCTCCTTTACCTTCATTATGATGATTTCCATACTGAGAATCTCATCCTCAGTGCAAGCCTCGTCTGTAACGTACGCAAACTGGTGGATCTTGGGAGGATACATCTCCTGGCAGAGAGAAGAAACAAGGCAGACCAGCGTTAGATCAAATGACCAGTTGGCTGAGTTCTGGTCTCATCATCAAAAAAGTAATCACCAAGCTGCCACTCAGGGCAGCAGTGAAATCTAAAATGCTCATGTGAAGCTGCTCAGTGGCCAAAAAGTGATCTATACTATTTATTTATAAGAGTGTAACACAAACTGTTGCTAATAAAAAGGCTAAAAAAGTGTGGTCGTTCCATCAATGTTCCCTGGATGGATCTAAAATGTCTGATAAGAAAATATTTTTCAGAAGGTTGATACTATCCCATATGCTTCCTATATGAATTAAAGGGACAATAAATCAGATTTTAGCACCTAATAATTCAGTGAAAATTAAGGACAAGGTGGGGACATGAAACTAAAATCAAACAGGATCTAAACCTGTAAAGAGACGAAAGCCTTCACCAGTCTGCTAATAACATACAACATATTCAAGACAAATGCTTTTGTTCAACATACTACGGGCAGAAATTGTTCCTACCTCCACTTTAGCAGCGATGAAGAGGCAGGTGATGCCAATGAGCTGCAGTGTTGATTTGAAGATGTTGCTCTGCGTGGCCATGAAGCGATCAAAGTAGTCCTGAGCCAGGTGGTACGTCTCCCTGTGCAGCTTGTACACCTCGCTCACCTGATGCATGCAAACAGAAGGTCACAATGTAGCAGCCAGAGCAGCCTTCCAACGAGCAGGACAGCTCACATGACTTTGAAACCACAAGGACAGCATGTACTTGGCTAGTAGATTTATGTGAGTGGACTATGGACATAAAACTGTATTAGGCAGTTATTCACACTGGAGATAGACGGCTCTCACATCAGGATTCTGTATGGAGCACAAGTATGCTATATAATGTCTGCTGCTTTATGTGCTACAGCTGACACACAGAAGGTCCTGTGACATAAAGAAAGCAGGCCTCCGCCTCTCATGTTTATACACCTGATAAAACGGTGATGGCACATTCTGCTGCTTAGAGAGTGAACATCTAAGCGAAGGCCTTGTAAGCTAAGAGGAAAACTGAGTTGCTGCAGCAGCAAGCTGAAATGAATTCATAAAAACTTTCCAATAAGTGGACTATGTTCTCTCAGGAGCCTGACTGGACTGATGTTCCTCAGCTGACTGTCATTTTTCCCAACAAGCTAAGCTAATTTGTGCAATATGAAAGGCAGAGTGTGAAGTCGTGTAGCTATTACTCTGAGAAGTCAACATCATACGGCTAAAGCAGAGCGGCCCTTATCTGGATGTGATCAGGCTTATAGGCCAATTGTGGTCCATTTTGAAACACTGGCAATTTAAAAAGAGCCACTGCAGCTCACTGTGCACTTTCACAGGTTGTGTATCAGTTTTCATTCCAACCAAAAACTAAAGCATGTGATTTCACTGATTAGTTCTTCCTCTGTGGTTGAACGTGAGCTAATCAGTTAAATCAACTGCTGTCGATTTTGGTTGGATTAAAATCCTGCAGGCTCTTGGCCCTCCATGGCACATGGCTGCCCAGCCCCGTAAGGTTACTCAGTATGCATTAGCATGTTATCAGTAACCAGCTTCTGAGTGTGCCTCAAAAGTAAATAGAGACCTTTTGGTGTTAACCATATGCAAATGAGACAGCCGCAGGCTTAAATGTACAAATTCACTGGAACAGCAGAAATAAACCAAGTGAAACCCCATCTAGGTTTTGTCTAAAATGCTGCAGCTGAACTATGGTCCAGGGACCAGTGGGACATCACAGACCTCCATGAGCCAGTCCAGGAGAATGGCCCTCATCTTTGGCTGGAGATGGGGATGCTTCTCCATCACGTGGACGTCTCTGGTGTAACTCTTATCCTTCTCCAACATGTTGTTCCACACCACATCCTTACTTGCCCAGCTACAGGGAAGACAGAGATGGATTCACAGTGAAAACCAAGGCTGTCACTTTGACTCAATATTGAAAAAGATTTCTCAGTTTCTCAAAAACATAGGAGTCAGATGACAGGAAATCACATTGTGCTGTACTTTGTACAGCATACCAACAGCTGTATCAACACTCAAGTATAATTTTCATGCATATTAGACACAAAATGAACAAAATGTCCCATTATTTATCGAGCAGAGACATGTATATGGAAGACAGTTTTATATCTAATCTGTGCCATCAGAGTTTAACCCACTTCTGAAGCATGACTTGTCACCCATCACCCAACAATGCTGGATTTACAGGCTGGGTTTTGGGATCTTGTTGTTTATGGTATTGTTCAGTGAACAAAATATCAAAACTGTTCCAGCTGATAACAATTTTGTTCTCACCAAATTTTGGGGGAAAAAAAAAAGTTGTGAACACAGCAAAAAGAAAAATGCTCCAGACAAGCCGAGGTCTGCTCCTGAAAACTATATGCTTAGAAGAAACAGAAAAAGGCTATAGGAGTGGTTTAGGATATGGAGCCTAATTTGAGGCAAGTGACCACACATCAGCAGCACTCACCACAGTGCAGGGAGAGGGGAGGAGCGCACGGGGGTGACAAATATGTTGTTGAGAGCATAGTGGGGGAAGCCTGTGCTGATCAAGGCAACCGGTTGGTCCTCTTCCTGATCAGGCGTGGGGATCCACCTGTGTGGACTTGTGTAACCAGCGTCAGGACTCCAACTCAGCTGCACAGGAGAGAGACAGAGAGGGATGAAAAACAAGCAAAATGAGAGGGTGGGGTAAGAATAAAGGAAACACACAAGAGAACAGACATGCTAAAAAAATGGGGTCTATAGTCTCTGACATTCTTTAGCCCAACCATTCAGTCAGGGGCACCATTTTGACTGTCAGCCACAGTGTATGTGAGGAAGAATCAGCTGAGATTATATCATAGCTATGCTGCATTTGATCCACTACAGATAAGAGTGATAAGGGTCAGTAACTGTGCCTTTTTACAAACAGAAGCACTGACAGATCCGAGATGTGAGTGAAGAGGAATGCTGTACGAGAGATAAATACCTCAGAGTCACGCTGCTTCTTCTTCGTCATCTCTGCCACCTCCTCATCAGGATCTTGCAGATACTGAGGAATGAACAAGGAGACGAGGTTATTTTGAATACAGCCTTGGCCTCCTTGACTAGCCCGGCTACATTAGGTTTAACCCTTGTTTTCGCTCTGTGGCAGTTGTGAGATTGTTGTGATAAGTGGAGAGTGGGACCTGTTCTTGCAGGCCTTTTGCAACGTAAGCAAGGTAGTGATATATTTAACTGTTACAATATCTAATGTATTCCCAGCTGGAACGGTGGTTAAAATAAAAGTTCACAGAGGGCTCAGGACACTGCTTGTAACTTACAGGCATTCATATATCAAAGTGGCATCAGTTCTGTATTTTGGTCCTTCAGTGGGGTCTATATTGAAAACTGAGGTGACTGAGATTCGGGTTTAGGCCAGTCATAAACATTAGCCACCCAGTAGCCAGCCTGGCACCATTGTAGACTACTTACAATGGCAACATCTGCCTTCCTCTTTCTCGGTCGTGCTGCATTTTCCTTGGGCGCCTCAGGAGCAACAGACTTTGATTTTGTCTCTTGCCTGAAACATCAAAGTAGCAGAACACTGTATCTGTAAACTTCACCTCATAAATAGTCATCATTTAATCTTAACAAGACGTGTTAGACGTGAATTTAGCCAAAACTTTGTCCTGTAGCAGTAAGCTAGCTAGCCGGATGGCTAGCTGCATCAACTCTACTTTTCCTCCGTCGTCACACACTTGATTGACACGCTTGATACAGCCATGAAAATAAAGCGGAAACTCACCTTTTTCCTAGCATTATACTCAAACGCGTGTCTCTCAAACTCGGAGCAAACCTGTAAAATCAGAAATGTTTGGTGTTTAAGTTTTCTTTCTGAGTTTTAACAACACATTCACGCACTCCCAACCCCCACTCTCAACTCCCTCCTTCTGACAAAGCCAGGCTCAGCCAGGCGCGGGGAAATGGAGATGGGACGCGATGTTAAAAGTCGATCAAAAGTACGAAATACCACATGAACAGCCGTGAAACTTCTCAGGGATCAACATCAGACTCTAGACTATCTGCTCCGTCTTGTAGTTTGATATATTGTCATTGAGAACATGGTTATTTTTCCCCATAAACTTTGGACAGCTGGCCGGCCGGATAATGGCCGAGCCCGGCACAGCTGGGGCGCCTAATTTTCTTTAGTCACATTCTCCACAGCAAAGCAACATTAATCATCCAGCTCACATGGCCAAAATATAAACCTGAGCAGCAATACAAACTTTTGATTCATTATCCTTAGTGTAGGTTATTGTAGCTTACCATTAGTTAGCATTAGCAGGTTTGCTTTGCTAGGAGAGTTGCAGCTGAAAGTAACGTAAAGTAGCTAAGTGTTGGCTTGCTATTTTCTCGATCCACTCACCTCAAGACTATCCGCCCTTGAAGTTCACTCGTATCCACCGCTAAAAAATAAATATGACTGATTTGTAAGTTATCTGCCGGCTAATTGTTCTGGCACGAAGACGATGAGTGTGTCCAACAGGCTGCTGGTTCCTCTGAGCTGGCGCCTTCTTAGGGAACAGATGACTTGAGGCATCAACGTCAGGGAGGAGGTGATTTAACTTGGCGCTAAACTCCCAACTGCAACACCTCTTTACAGCTTCGTTTAAACCCCATTCGTCACAATTTCTTCCCGTTTCACATTGGCAGAATAAATACGTTTTGTTTTGTCGATGCAACGTGTAACTCTTTGAAAGGAAAAGTAAGTTTTAAACATTAACCGGTAACGAGGGGGCGTGACCGTTGGAGTGACAGCTGTGGGGGCGGGGTTTTGATATAGGAAGTAGCCGGGCACCGCGTGGCTAGTCTGTCAGATGTAAACAAAGAGCTGTAGCGCTCCCAAATCGGCATAAAATCAAACTATAACGACTAGATTATTCGGAGATAATGGAGTCTGTCGATACAGGAACCTTTACAGATGGTTGTCACTCGCTGTCATCATAGACGCAAGTATTATTTAGTTAATAAATTAACTATGTTAGCCGGCGGGTGCTTCTACCGGGGCGCCTTTTCTAGCTCGGTCCTCTGCGGGTTGCCATATCTGCTCCTATCCTCCCTATAGAATCCACGAAACCACCATTCTAATAAAATGTGTTGCACTCCTTAAAGCATTTTCAGCTCCGATGACAAGTTAATATACTTATTCTCTTCATAACCTGCTTTATATAGGTTTTGACGATTTTGAGGATGATTTTTTTTAAACTGTTCGGTCGAGCAAACTTGACCTTTGGCCGGTCACGTGATCCTTATGCTAACTAGAGGCGAACCACAAGGCAAAACACTTTAAAGATTGTTGTTTTCTGCTAGACTGGACGGCTGCTACGGAAAAGATCAACATGAAATTTTTGGATCTTTTCGGGCGACTTAAATCTGTAGTTATTGGAATGATCCATGTTCAAGCCTTACCAGGTAAGGTAACATTGCAGTGACCCTTGCCTTACCAGTGTTTATCATTGAATTCAGATGCCATTAGTGTTGATAGGATGCTTATCTCTGCGTTTGAGTAACCAAGTTGCTGTGTTTTCCCAGGCACACCTTTAGGCTGTATGAAAATCTCCCAGATCACTGAAGAAGCTTGCAGAGAGGCTGAGATTTACCATAATGCAGGGGTTGTAAGTATGCACAAAGAAGCATGCCAGGCAACTCTGCATCCCTGAGCCATTTTAACAGCCAAAGCCACTAACCACTGCTTGTCTGCGCCTCTTTCAGGATGGTCTGATCATTGAGAACATGCATGATATCCCTTATTCTTTCTCTGTGGGCCCAGAGGTGTGTGCCTGTATGACCGCAGTGTGTGCTGCTGTGAGGCACGTCTGTCCATCCTTGCCTCTTGGAGTCCAAATATTGTCTGCCGCTAACCAGCCTGCATTGGCTGTAGCTCTGGCTTCAGGTTCAGTTAAAGGCTTTGCTTAAGTCATATCTCTATAATACTGTACACAGGCTTGATATCCTATATTATGTTTGTATTTGGAAAATGTTTCAGTCCTGACGAGCATTATGGGATATAGGGAATACTCTTTTTTAGTGAACCAGCCACAGCGGCTTTTGCAGTCAGAATTTCATCAGCTACGTTAATTTCTTTGCAGCAAAAGTAGTGTAGAATAGAATTGAATAAAATAGAACAATGGGAGGTCTATTCAGTCATCTGCCATTTTCACCCAAGAGTCTGCAAGTTTTTTTTTTTATTCCAGCTAAACACTACAGCAGTTGAAATCACTACTCAGTAGGCTACAGTTTCAACTACTGAGAGGAAAGTAATCAGTGAAATCAGCATCTTTAGTGTTTGATTTGGGCTGAAATCCTACAGACTCTTGGATCACAGTTGCTGATGAACTCTAAGAGGTCTTCAACAATATGAGTATCCTGTAGAAGTATCAGACACAGCCATAACTGAGCAGCGTGGTGGCTACCGACCAGAGACACTTCTACGACCTAATTAGGAGTCTGAAGCTCAGCTCTGTAGCACATCTGTATGGTGTTGTATTGTTCCAGGTCTGGATTTCATCAGGGCCGAGGGCTATGTGTTTTCCCATGTGGCTGATGAAGGTCTTCTGAACGCGTGTGCTGGAGACCTGCTGAGATACCGCAAACTGATCGGTGCTGAGCACATCCAGATCTTCACCGATATCAAAAAGAAACACAGGTGAGATCTTCATGCATTCAGCTTGATCAGTTTGTAGAACTTGATGATATGCGATCAAGACTCGGAGCATGGGTTTGACACCTTATATATCTAATTACAATAGTAAGTAAGTTTTCACATTTCTGTAATATTTCTCAAATAAAAATATTCTGTCGGTCATCGACATTGCATTTGTCCCCAAAAACTAACTTGATATAGGAAAGGTTTCATAGTTTGGGTGACAAATTATACTAGGATGCAGAATAGCTTGGGATTCAGTAAATTAAGTGAATTGCATCAGGCTTTATAAGTCTTCAGTATGCTAATTTTACCATGGTTTCACTTCACTGTTCTGAAATTAGATCAGCTTCAGTTCACCTGTGTGTGTGTGTGTGTGTGTGTGTGTGTGTGTGTGTGTGTGTGTGTGTGTGTGCATATGTTTGTGTGTATACATGTGCGTGTTTTCCCAGCTCTCATGCTGTGACATCAGACGTGAGCATTGCAGAGACGGCCCGAGCTGCCGAGTTCTTCCTCTCAGACGGACTCATCATCACAGGAACAGCCACCGGGCTGCAGGCCGACCCGCAGGAGCTCAGAGGTGCTGCCACACAAACACACATTTCAGGGGTCAGTGGCCATGTCGGTGGGGGTCTGGGGATTTGTTGATGAGGCCTACTGCTGTAGGGAAGAAGCTGTTCTTATGGTGTGAGGTTTTGGTCTTGATAGACCTCAGGCAAAGTCCTGAACAGACTGTGTCTGGGATGGTAAGGGTCAGCCACAAACTTTCCTGCTTGCTTCCGATACTGGAGTCATGCAGATCCTGGAGGGATGGCAGATTGCAGCCAGTCACTTTCTCTGCAGAGTGAATGATACGCTGCAATCTGCTCTTATCCTTGGAAGCGTACCAGACGGTGATGGAAGAGGTGAGGATACACTCAGTGATGTCGAAGCACACCATCATTGCCTTAGGAACTGAACTTGAACTTCTTCAGCTGCCGCAGGAAGTACATCCTCTGCTGGGCCTCCTTGGAGAGGGAGCTGGTGTTCCCCAGCTTCACATGCTGCCTCCCAGGAGACTGGTATTGAATGCAGAGCTGAAGTCCACAAAGAGGATCTTGGTGTAGGAGTGGGTCGGTGATGGACTTTAGGTGGGACAACACAAGGCGCTCAAATGAGTTCAGTACCACAGAGGTCAGGACAATGGGTCTGTAGTCATTCAGTCCTGTGATCCTCGGCTTCTTGAGGATGGGATGATGGTGGAGGATTTGAAGCAGGCTGGCACATGGCATGTATCCAGTGTTTTAAAATGCTGTGACACATTTTTACATCCTGGTGTGCCTTGTGAGCACAGTAACAAAAGAACATTGCACAATAGAAAACTTAACACTTCCACCACAAGTGTCCAAGAACCTGAGAAAATTTTGGAGCATCTTGCTGCATAAATTTGCATATTAATGAGCAAAAGACTACTCCGACTACTTAACGCTTTAATGCTGAGTTCATATTAATACCACCCATGTCTCTCATCAAGGAAAGTATATTAACATAGAAATATTTGCAAATTACTGCATTATTTAATTAACTTACAAGTATAACTGGTTGTGTTTAGACAGAACTGACAGTTGTGTTTAGACATAAAGACAGAGCGACTCTTAGTCCTGACAGATGCATTTCCAATGATGTAATTCGCTCTGAGTATCAGGGCCTTACTCTGTATATGTTTACTGTGAAGAAAGGATACAGCAGCATTCCTCTCTATCCTTGAGTCAGTCCCCTGTCTGTCCAGCAGGGGGTGCCCTCCTCTGTATGAAGGCTTGAAGGAAAAAGTTCCTGTCAGCAGTGTTTGCTGATCACCTATTGGATGAGCTGGTTTACATTCAGACCAGCGTTCAGGAGTCACCCGATATGGGACCCGTCTGAGGCCTGGGTGCTCTGTGGCTCTGTTTGGGAACGTATTTACTTTATGGACATGAAACATAACACCACACACACACACGCACACGCAGACGCACGCTATGCACACTGTTTATACAGTTACACTCTCTGCTCTCTCTCTCTCTCTCTCTCTCTCTCTATTGCACTCTCTCTCTCAAACACACACACACACACACAATCAGTGCTGCATGCAAGCAACAGTGACAGCCACATACTGTATCTGCACTGAGATGCTCCTTATCAAATCCATGGTTTCACCCCACAAACTTTGGTCTTGCCCAGGCCAAGTAATCATTAAATCATTGGTATTGATCAACAACCCAATCAACCCCTGCAGATCATGGAATTATAGTCATTTTATAATAATGGACAGTGAAAACTTGACCTGTTGCACATTTACAAATGAAAGAATGATCTTCTTTCTAATGGATTGTGCAGATACATGCACACAAACAGACACATTATGAGCAGAAGTTTATATTTGCATATTCATGTTGCCACTGAATGATCCATTTTTCATGGCAGCCCTCAAGTAATAACCAAACCCCAAACTCAAATCTCTTTGATCCAGATCTCCATCTTTGTTGGCAGGTGATGTCACCACCTGTTGTCCTCTATAGACGGTGACATCATCGGGCACCAAAGGCCAGCCAGTAGCAGATGGCTAGTTCAGTACTGCACTTTTCACCATAGAGGTTTGGGCTTTTGTTGATGAGGACTTTGATGAGAAGTGTTCGTGGCGGCTTGAGGCTGCCTGCCCGCTATAAGGCTCCCAGGTTGGGGATGATCGTACCTCCAGGTCCCCCCTCACTCTGGAGGGTTCATGGGTCTGCATCCCGGACCTTGTCCCTCTAACAGACCGGCTACTAATACACTAACCGGTGCTGCTATTTTAAGCCGAGTTTCCAACAGGACAGACAAGACTATAAACACATGGAGCGAAATGGGAACACGGCCTTGGTTTTGTACCATGCCACACACACGCACGTGAATACATTTGTAAACAAACATGCACCCTCCTCCTCTTCTTTCTCTCTCTCTCTCCAAACATGCCGGCACAGGCCAGACAGACAGAAAGACACTTGAGCTCACATGCCAGTTTGGACCTTTTCCTGTACAGTATCTAAGGGTCACTGGGTGTATCAGTCAGCCGCAGCCTGCCTTCACTTAGCTGCTTCAAACACGTCTCTGTGGCATACGCTAATGCAGATTTTGTGTTAGAATTGTTTACACAAACATGAGGATAAATCTTACATTAGCAGCATAACATATGAATTTTGTAGCTGGATATGCAATGTGCTGATTAAAGATAAGGTTTAAAATGCAGCTGTGAGCCTCCAGTTGGTGATCATCATAGACCAACAACCACCAGTATGAAGAGAAATCAGTAAAAATGTTCAGAAAAGTGTTGATTTATCCCTCAAATGGCCCAGTCTTCACTTGGAGCAGAACAATGTTGCACTGTTCTTGTAAGTCAAGGTTTCTTTTTTTTTTAGCATGATGCAAAATTAAAGTGAGCACACTCACAATGTAGAGCGCTCAACACTGCCCTTTATGAATAATATTAGACTTAACTGCATAAAAAGGCTTCTGCTGCCATATTTGCAAAAACCTCCATTCAACTTTTTGTGATGAATTATTGCTTTATATTTAGATTACAAAGGGGAAAAAATGTAATTATTGGTAATTTCAGTTTTTTTTAAGCCAAGTGTGATACAAACTGACTGGCCTAAAAACCAAGGTACAAACAGAACAATGACAAGGCTGCACCGTTACACATCTATCATTCATATGACTTCATATTTTTACGACTCACCATGGATTTATCCTTAGTAGATTTACAGTCTGTCACTCTAAAAAGGTGTTAAATATGTTTTTGATATAAAATGTGTGTTTGAGTTGTTGTACAGAACTGTTGTTCTGTATCTGTCTGTGTCTCTGCTGTTAACAGAAGTTTCCCGGTCTGTGAGAGTCCCCGTGCTGATCGGCTCAGGAGTCACCCATGACAACGTGGAGCATTACCTGGATGCAAATGCCATGATCATCGGCTCTCACTTCAAGAAACGAGGCCAGTGGGCCAACACAGTCGACCCGGAGCGAGTCCAGAGGTTCATGGGCAAGATGCACAACCTTCGAAAATGAGACGGGAGCTTTTCTTCTGCTGCTGAGTGATCCACAACGGGGTCTTTCTGTGGGCTGAAATCTGTCACGTTATGCCCTGAAGAAAAAAAAAATCCTCCAACATCCTGTTATGCTTTGTAATCTGGCTGAACTATATAATAGGACTGCAACTAATGAATATTTTCATTTTCAATTCATCTATCAATTATTTTTATTTAATCAATTAATCATTTGGTCTAAGTATCAAAATTAATGACATTTGCTCACATGAAGCGATGAGCCCAAAGTGATGTCTTTATGGAAGCAAAGTATTCATTTTATGATTTGAACAGAGAAGAAGACAATCTCATCATCTCAGTGAAGCAAATTGAGATTTGTATTTTAAAAAATGATCAGAAGCATTAATTGATTATTGAAATCATAATTGATTAGTTTTCTGCTGATCACTGATTAATCACTTCATTACTATATGATTGTACCACCCAATGAAATACATAAAGCCAACAACTTAAGAAAACAAGATTTATTTGCAATTTTTTTGTACATTTTATAAATACAAACAAATACAAAAACATAGTACTCCAATGTATTTACAAGCATGTGTCTAAAATTAACAATTTTTGCAACGTGGAAAAAGTGAGTACCCACTGAAGTATAAAATGATATAGATTCAATACAAAACATCAACAGTGGTTTTGTCATCAATCCTTATACTTTCAAACGAAAGGAGCAAATCTTAGGCAATAACAGTAACTGTGCTTTCACATGGCATGATGACTGTACAGCTCAACACGGTATGAAATTAGCTCTTAGCTTGTATTACACTAGTCACAACGAGGTCTAAATCTAAGGCACGCAGTATAAAACATGCTGGACACAGCTGGGAAATATCCTATCAAAATGTGCCAGAAACCAGCTGCATCCTCATGTAAAACAAAATTTTCTATTTTGCAAATTTTGATCAGTGTCACATACTGTATCAGTAACAACACCATCAAAATAACCTTCACACACGTCCATCTTACGAGCTCTAATTCTACTTACAGCTACAGTACTGAATCTGAACAGCTCAAACAGCTCCACTGTTCTCATTTGATACTGTACAAAGGCTTTTATTTTGACAGCAGCACGTGCTGCTCACGCTTCTCAAACCTGAGGGGCCGACTGTTTCGTTCGTGATATCAGGAGATCAAGGGTCGTCGTTCAGTGGATTCACACAGAGTGAGGGCTACATTGCAGGTTGCCTACATTACCATCAGGCTGCACACAGTGAAAACTCATGTTGCTGTGGTTCAGGTGGCTCATGATGCCGAGAGGAAGTGGTAAATCTGAAATGCTCTCTTGATGAGAGTGACACACATTAGTTTGTCTCTTGCAAAGCAGAAGAAAGTTTGCAAGGTGAACGTTAAGTATCCAGTCAGTTTTGAAATGCAATTTGGTTGTTCAATATGCTATGCTATGCAGTGATGTGGAAAATAAACAGTGCAGGAGAACTCTGAGTCTGTGCAGCACACTGGGCAGCTAGTGGAGGCAACCTGGAACATACCCGCACAAGGAGAGCTAATGCATCCTGCTCAGTAGTTGCAGAGGCGCTGGCAGGGCTGCTTGAAGTGGCCGTAGCGTTTCTCTGCAGCGGAGAAGCGCATCTTGGCCAGGTTCTGCCTGTGGAGGGCGCCGCGGCCCAGCTTCTTGCGCTCCACCTGGATCCTGGCCCGCTGCACTGCCAGCAGCTGGACGCGGCAGGGCAGAGGGATTCCCCAGGCCGCCAGGCGCCAGGAGACATGCTGCCTCACCGCCACAGGCCTGGACAGACACAGGGGGAAGGAACAGAACCTAATTAGGAAGAAAGACTGGCAGCTCTGTGTGAAGTGATGTCATTTTGGACTTCTGCAAAAAGTTATCTTGGGATTAAGGTCAGAATTACAGTTATGGTAGGGGTGAGTGGTGAAGATTGGGGTTAGATCTAACTAGTGTGGTAAAAAAGTTATGTGCTTGTAACCGAACCTTGAAGAGACCTCCTCGTCTTCATCAGAGCCGAGCACCTCTTCCTCCTCCTCTTCCTCCCCACTCATCCTGCGTCTCATCTGGTACACAGACATGCTGGGATGTTCGATCAGCAGGTTCTCCAGAGGATCCACCTCAGGAGCCGACAGCGGCCCGCTCTCTGTACAGGGAGCAACCAAGTCAGTACTTCTATTTATAAGTTTAATCCCTCGTTGCTATTTATGGATGATTAGCCTATCACTGCTGGACTTTATAGATGTGAATAACATTTCAGTTTTCCTTGTATTTCTCACCTGGGAGGTTAACAATGACCCATTCTCCTTCCTCGAACTCCATCAGCTCCTCATAAGTGTCATCATCTGCAACCTCGGTGTTGCCAAGCAGATGAGAGAGGATCTTTCCAATCATCTTTTCACCTCAATTGCAATCTGAAAACATAAGAACAGGTCGGTATGAAGGGCAGCTGGAACAGGAACACACTGAAGAAACAGATTGCTAAGACATTTGTACATTTTGCAACGCAAGCAAAGTTACTAATTTAAGTTTTTTGCAGGGAGTGAGGTTGGGTTGGGTTGAACAGTCAACTGAAGTGGGAATTTTTACTGTGGGAGCCAGTACTTTCAATAGTTTCAATTAGTAATCCATATTTAAGTAAGGAACAGTGACTGCAAGCAGCATCTAACAGCTGCAAGAAACTGTGGTAAAATCTGTAAATCACTCTAAGCAATTAATTTTTCCCACTTACACAGCTTAGTTAACTTCCTAAATCTATCAGCAGTATATGTTGATTTCACCAGTATCTTCTTGCTTTATCGTGTCATTGTTTTTAATACCTTAACTGATTGTATTGTTTGTTTTACATTGTATTTTATGCTAACCTGTGTTTTGTTTTTTCCTGTTATTTTTCACTGCTGAACTCTATTATAACTTTTGCTGCTGCAACCCTAATCCTAACCCTAAAATAACTTCATTAGTCTGGGTTTATAAATGGAGAGGTGTGCTGTCCTGTGATGGCCTCAACACCTTTTCATAAGCTCTTCCACAATGACGAGTGAAAGCCTGCAGAAATACTGGCACGAAAATGCAAAAATGTAAATATGTACCAGCTATCTGTGACTTCAGTCTAAAAATATCAGCCTTATCTGCCTTCAAAAGTCTACACTGGTTGATGTCTAATCCCAAACCTCTCTATTGGCAGCAGAAAGGCCAGTGACTCCTCTCTATAACACTGCCACATATAGACCAGACTGTCAGCTGTCACACTGCCTCCATCCCTGTTTGTGTTGACAACGCTCCAGCAGGTTTGGCTCCCCCTTGTGGCCGTCCCTAAGAGCTCAAAGACCTGCCTTGAACCAGACACTTTGCCCCTTGGCACACTTTCCTCCAAAATGACCTAAAGTCAGCGTTTAGGCCTTAATGTCGGCTAAGAAACTGGATCAGAGTGGACAGAGTGATCCAGGGTCAGCTGAACACTCCAGCCACCGAGGGTCCGAGAGGCTACTAGCGGCTGAAATTACACTGATAACAGCAATGTTACATAATCTGAAACTAGCTCAGATTACACCCTTGCAGGAGGAAAACAGGCTCCAGCTGGATGATGCAGCAGTGACCCCAGACTGCAGCTGACTGACCTTTTGTCCCTGAGTTGATGACCATATCCAGGCTGCACTGCTGCAACCGGCACGCCCAGGAAACCTTTAAACCCCCGCTCCAGTGTCAAGCTAAATTTATACTTGATGGCTGCATCAAAGTAACAATAGACCATAACTCTGATCATAGACTTTTATCCGACTTTAATAACACCTAATAACTGAGTTCAGGCCTAAAACTTGTGAGTGGAGGCTTTTTACTTGTAAACCATGACAAATCTACATCAGCTGATCTTGAAACCCTGCCTGCTATATTTCATTCAACACAACCAGCATGTCAGCTGGGAGTCATTACACTCCATGCTGAAAAACAACAACAACAACAACAGTGTGTACTGTACACAGTGATAGTATTCATTCTAAGTATATTTCAAGCTCTGGAATCAGATTTGTTGACAACACACAGTATATCTGCAAGTGCATCCCAAATATATATTGTGGATCCTCAAAGTTTTATTTCAAATGAATGTTATTTACATGTACCAATAAGCCTTGTGTTCATTTGTGTTTTTAAACATGCTGATGCATGTTCTTAAGTATATGTAATTATTTTCTATGTATTTATTTATTCTTATTTTATTATTGATGGTAGTACTAATAGCTTAGTAGTATTTATTTACTTACTTATTTACTCATATATTGTACACACAAACAAAAAGGACTCATTGAGCGTTTTATGGGTTTTTTTTCCCTCCCTGGCTGCCTTCCTTGGCTGCTAGTCGGTGTCTGTCCGAAATCTAATATGAAAACACCGCTCCCTGCCAGGACAGACATACTGTACTGTCCAGTCACCCCGCAGGTGACAAAAAATAACCAATGCTGTATAACATCTTGGATCACTGATATTTAGGCTTCCGTCGCATAAGAATCGAGCTTCGGAAGCTATTTTAGAAGATTATTGTTGGTGCAGCTGTAAAATTCCTTCCACACGCAGTTGTTGGCACTGAATGAGTTTTTTCCAAAGGGAAAACGTAAGACTGTAACATGCATCCCGAGAACTTTAACATTTTTTTTCAAATAATAAGTCATAAGAGGCTCAGACATCGCATAGAAAATTACAGAGAACAATAGACAGAAAGAAAATTCAAGGCTCACAAAAGAACAAGCGAGTATCTCACAATGTTAAGCGAGCAGAAGTTTAGATTTTTGTCTTACCTGACGAAATAGAAAATGTTAGTTCTTAATTCTCTCTCGGATGTCACGGTTTTATGAACTGGATCCAGCGATGTTTCTGTTCTTCAGGGTTTGTTTTGATCTCAAACTTGTTTATCAGTCGGGAGTCCTTCCCCCGTGTGTCCCGACGTCATCAGATCCTACCCAATGAGGCGGGGCGTGCGTGCGTCACAAGGGCTGGAATTCCAACCTACCCGGAACCGGAGGAAGTGCAGAAAACAAAAAAAGAAAACTGAGCCTCTGTGTTTTGCTGTTTCTTTGTTAGGGAACCACATAAAGCAAGAGCAGAAAATATTGACTTGATTCTGTGTCATGAAATGCCAACAACCTAGCATCAGGAATCTAGAGTCAAGCTTTGAAAAGACCAAAATGTTGAGTACATTCCTGTTCTGTACTAAAATAGCACACAAAATCATCCAAAACAGCATATGTCACGATATGTCTCCATCGTTTTGGTGGATGTAGACTTTTGGGTTTTAATGGACATGAGTTTGTCTCTCAGACAATAAAATGTGTAACAGCTGTCCAGAGCAAAATGTCCCATTGGTAATCTGAATGCAATGAAGTTATAAAAAACTGATTCCTGTTTTTTCCTGTACTTATATCATTTATTTAGACTGTTGCTCTTTTAGGCTGGACCTCTGTATGTTTTTGTGCTGCGTTTATAAGCGGCTCCATGTTTAGATGCAAGCGGGTAGAAAGTATCCAATGACATTTGAAAAAAGTGGGTGCGTTCAGTGCTGCTGGGAAGGTCCAGCACCAATGGGCTTCCAAGTCTAAAGGGTGCTGCATGCATGTGCTATTTTGACGCGCTGCACTCATGTTGAATAGAGTTACAGTTCAAACAACTCGAACAACAGAGAAGCTAGTAAAGTAAATAGATAATATGAATAAAATAATTATTAAATAGCTATTAAACTGGTAAGCAAAATATTTAACACATTTACATGTGATAGTATACATCACTTTCTTATTCATTTATATTACAGACTAAACATGACGTTTTATTATTATTATTATTATTATTATTATTATTATTATTATTATTATTATTATTATTATTTTATTATTATTTTTTTTAATGTGTGTTGAATGTTAAATAGAATTATGTTCATCCAAACAGATGTTA
>OMLF01011744.1:28950-40717 GCA_900302615.1 Holocentrus rufus
AATGGGCTTCCAAGTCTAAAGGGTGCTGCATGCGTGTGCTATTTTGACGCGCTGCACTCATGTTGAATAGAATTACAGTTCAAACAACTCGAACAACAGCGAAGCTAGTAAAGTAAATGGATAATATGAATAAAATAATTATTAAATAGCTATTAAACTGGTAAGCAAAATATTTAACACATTTAGTATACATCACTTTCTTATTCATTTATATTACAGACTAAACATGACGTTTTATTATTATTATTATTATTTTTAAATGTGTGTTAAATGTTAAATAGAATTATGTTCATCCAAACAGATGTTATGGCTGTCAGACAAGCTGTATGAGGCACTAAAAGCTAATAGAGTTCAGTATTATCCAATTTAAGGCAGACTGTCAATATAATGTATAGCCTATAGGCTGTTGTAAATATTGGTGTACAATATACTTTGTCTGCTGTTTTTACCATAGATCAGTGGTTATAGCCTAAACTATTTTTGCACTGTTGACGTGAACGTTTTTTTTCAAGTTGCGAGTTCTTAGTTACCATCTTTCTCTTGTGACTTGAGTGCAGCACAAAGGCCACCACATCAGAGAAGATGATTCAACTATCAAGATAGTTCACCTCCCACTCCAAACCGCTATCACTTGCTTCAAAACATAATCATCTGTTCAACAAAATTGATTTTTAGTTCGTTTGTCCCCCTTTCCGGATATCCAAGTCTCACAACGTTACGGAGGGTCTGATATTAAGCATTGTACTGTAATGTCTTTACTCATCTGCGTTTTTGGAATGTAGTGTTTGTAGAGTTCTGAATGAAAATGTAATATATATTTATCTTTCCCATGATGGTGATTTTAGAAAAGGTAAAATGTGGCATACATTATTCATTTGGAAGATCACACAATCATCAAATAAACTGAGGTGATACGAAGATGAACATGACAGGAAGATGAAAAAATCAAGATATTTAGTTAGTAAGGCTATTTTGACATGTGTTCATCTTTTAAAACATCTTTTGAACATATTATATCATGATGCTGTTTTGGTAGGCTATATTTTTGGAGAGCTGCACTTGTGATATTCTTTTGACTGACTGAAACGCACTTTGGCGGAGGGAGTTAAATCTTGCTTCGTCTGCTGCATATCTACTCTCTGACTTATATTTGCAGAACAGGAAGTTTTATCAGTCCCATGATTCTTTGCGGCCAAGCCCAACTTTACAGTAAAGTCAAGTTTGTGTGGAAAGGAAACTAAAATCTACATTTTGTTAAGGACCGCGCGGCTGACAAAAAGCGTTTGTCACAGCAACATTGTAACAACCGCCACATCAGTACAGAGGAGAGTCTGGAGACAGCTGCAGCTTCTGCTCATCACTCAGACAGGACATTCTTCCCCAGAAGGTGGGTGACAGGCTTTATGATAGATTTAGTTTGATATTAGTGAAAGAAACACTGCAGAAAAGTGGAAGAGCCGTCAAGATCTGAGCGCTGTTCAACACCTCCTGCCATATGAGTATCTATCTTAACAAAATAATCACTATAACTTTATTTACAGGGACTGTGTCTGTGTTACTCCACAGTGAGTTGTAGTGACCTTTGCGCCAGTGTTGTTCTCTGTTGTAAAGCCCGCTGAGATGACTATCACGACAAATTCCAGTCTAAAATTGGGAAATTTGTCCTTTTATCCGCACACATAAATCCTCCTATAATTTCACCTTTTAATGACGTGTTAGCGGCCACCCTTTAATATGGCATGCGCTCAACATCCTCAGCAACACTTATGTCAATATAATTTACCATTTAAAATGATTTCACATTTCTGCCTGACTAACTCTGTCACAGAACTGTGCAGGCTTTTGAAGTAGCATGAACACTTAGCAAGGTGGATTTTGGTGGCAGCAAATTGTTAGAATAACCTGGACCAGAATTAAAACTTGGTTGTTAATATTGGTAATTTGTTTGGCGGTTTAACCCATTATGTATGTCTAATTATCAGAGGAACTGGAGCCAGATTCAGTAAGAAAATGCCTTAAATCGTGTTTTATTTGGTATTTGCACCTTTTTGACACGCAAGGCTGCATTAACTCTCCAAACTTTCAAAGGAGTTTGGCTTGAAAGTCTGGTCAAAAGAGAAAGTAAAACATTAGAGCTGAGTGTGTCTGTGGTTGGTCTGTTGTTCTTAACACATCTTTATTTTTGGTGACATCACTTAATTATATTCATGGTGTAATCTTTGAGCTATATTAGTGGCATAATAATTAAACATGCATTTAAATTTGCATCTAAGTGTAGCTTTGAATCTAATCTGTCTTATAGTATTACAAAAGGCCCAGTGAGGCATTTTTCTGAATGCAGATGTTTCTTTCAGTTCTTTCAGCAGTTTGAAGTCTTCCTCTAATATGGGTTATAATTGTTCAGTCAGTCATCCTTCCACTTTCACCGTCTCAACCACAGAATCAGCAGCACACAAGTACACAAACATTTCCAGGAGATGGTTTTCTTTTGACCCCAGTTTGCAGCACTTTGTAGCTGATAAAATGAAACTAACTACTAACTGCTCAGCCTTGTCAGTCGTATGTAATGCTTGCAACGACACAATAACTTTTCAAGCGTCCCCACTTGGTTTACCAATATTCAAAGTGGACCACTTTATGGAGAAACAAAGCAACACTGATACTCTGTAAGAATGTAGATGGGATGAACATGTCCATCTGTCAACTAAGGAGGAGCAGACCTTTTATTGATTATTGGCCTTTTTGTGGTGTAGTCCTCTATTCTCTTATAGTTCAGGTGACTGAATGTGTAGGCTTTTTTTTTTTTTTTTTGATTGTGTCACAGGCATTCCTTGTATAATTGATTACTGCTGCATTCAAGACAAACTAGGGAACTTCCCACTTGGAATTTCCTTCTGGCCAACTCCAGCCTTCAGACGCCCGAAAGAAAGTTGTATTTGTTTGTCTGTTTTTAGAGCTGCGACTGCTTTGGAATTAAGAGGTTTCCCATGTCCCAGTTGTCTTGTTGCTCTGAAACAGCATTTACACCTTCGTCGCGTACAAAGAGCTGGCTGCTCAGACATGGATTCAGCCTTGTGACTGACTAAAAAGTTCACACCAATTGCAATCTCCACTGAAAATGAAATCTTAATGTTGTACAAAGCTTAATCCATGTCGGGGCATCCCAGCTCTGTATGGTAACTCTGTACTAAAACCCAGACTAATGATGTTGCTTTAGGGTGGGCAGCTCTTTTAAAAAGGGAAAAAAATGTTTCATTACATGTTTTAGATTGTTTTGATATGTAGCTGTGCTTACAGGGGAAACTCCCATCATTTCAGCACTGAAAGACACTGACTGGCTGATATGTGATATTTGATTAAAGCCCAATATGGGTCTTAAATATCAGCAAAACAATATATCATATTCTCTTTCTATTCATCTCCGTTACACTGCCAACACTTTACCAGAGATTCTTTTATGTTTCTCAGATTCTTGGTGTGAAGATCTGGGCCCACATGCTCTGTTCATAAGTTGCCATGTAGTATATCAAGCTACATAGGTAGACCTTTACAAATTAAAAGTCAAGCCAGGTACAAAATTCTCACAAGAGTAATGCTTGTAGTAATATCACTTTCAAGTACATTTGTAATGTTAATGTAACTGTAGCCTCTCCGCCATGTGAGCAGGAAACAACAAAACAACAGACGCTGCAGCAGATTGACCGTCTGTTGTCCTGTCTCGTCAGCACCTCGATGCAGCGATGCCTCCACGGATGGATGATGTCATGCGCCTGTGCTGCGACATATCGGCCCACCACCAGATGAAGGTTGCAGTGAAGAACTCCACCAAAGGAGCCATCGTGGCCGGTGGGACGGCCCTGGTCGGCGGGCTGCTCGGCGGGCCTCCGGGAATCGCTGTTGGTAAGAATCAGACCTCGTATGAAAACCCTGAAGATAGTGACCCACGCAGTTCAGAGGTTCACACTGAGGCTGTTCACTAACCAAAGGTTGGTGGACGACCTCAAGTTGCTAGTTAACCTGCACCACAACAGAGGACAGAGAAGTTTCTTTCTGAGGTGTAAATGACATTGAATCCAGATGGGAAAAGTAAATAAGTACATTTACAAAAGTACTGTACTTCAGTCCAATTTTGAGGTACTCTCACTTTACTTGAGTATTTCCATTTAGTTAGACTTTATACTTTTACTGCAGTACATTTCAGAGGGAGATATTGTACTTTTTACTTTCCCACATTTATCTGATGCTTGTAGTTACTTTGCACATTATATTTTTTTTTACATGTAAAACATGCAGTAGGCTCAGAAATGTTGTGCATTCAAGCAAACATTCTTCCCAATGAGTATTTTTACTTTTGATCCTTCCTGCTGCTAAAATGCTATGAATGGAGGACTTTCTGTGCTAATAGAGGATTTTTCCTTTTACTTAAGTAAAGAGTTTGAGCCGTTATTCCCATCACTGATCAAATCTGAAAAATTGATAAGTGAATTTAAAGGTGCACTATGCAAAATTGCAGAGGGTTGCTTTAAGTGATAACTTTTAGACTCAGCTAATTAAAAACATGCAGTAGGCACGCAATTTATCAGTGAGTCTCAATATCACTGAACTGCAGGAATGGAGAACGCTGCATCTACAGTTTCACATCAATAGTTTTAAACTGGTTTCAGATGGTTTAAGTTCAGATATGAGTTTGCTCAGGTTAAGGTTAAGATTTGCTAAGGATCTGGGTCTGTTGTAAATAATGTACCTGCTTCAGGGCAGTTTACCACTCTTGGGCCAATGTCAACTCAACCATTTAATCACATGGTTATTCCACTTTTTTTTCTTAGTTAGACTAGAGGGTCCTCACTTAAATTGACCCTCAGCAATTTTGCAGAATGCACCTTTAAAGCAAGATAAATTAAGATCTGCAGTTCCTAATTTACAACACAAGGTGGCACCATATCCTTTTCCTTAAAGTAGGTTCCCCTGGTGCAGGTACTTTTCATACAGTGGATAAACACCCTCCCTCTCTCTCTCTCCCAGGCGGGGCGGTCGGCGGTCTGCTGGGCAGCTGGCTGACCAGCGGCCAGTTCAAGCCCCTCCCTCAGATCCTGATGGAGCTGCCGCCTGCCCAGCAGCAGAGGCTGTACTCCGACATCATGGCCGTCGTGGGCGGCCTGGACTGGACCGACATGGCCCAGCTCGTCGCCCTGGTGATGGGCAACGCCACGCTGCAGCAGCAGGTCACTGCCGCGTTGCTAAGCTACATCACCAAGGAGCTGAGGGCAGAGGTGCGCTACGGAGACTGACGGGAGTTTTTCTTACCGATGGGAATGAATGCATCGGCGTTCTTCACTACCATCTGCCCCGCAATTTGTCTGCTTCTTAACTATGATACACAGTGAGACTGACAGCTGCACAGAGGATGTTTATGGTGCAACAAATGCAACTTGAAAGCTTTTTTATGTGTATAATTTAGTTTGCTTCAGCCAGAAGTGGCTAAAATGTGTGGATGTTTCACTTTCAAGACTATTTGAAGTTCAACAACTGACACGGCCTACAGTCTTCAATGACTTAATGAGTCTCTATCATGATACCAGGACATATAATACAATGTGATATACTTTACTTTTCCTTGTGGAACTTGTCTTGCACTCTCAGTGCAGCTGTTTCACAATAACTAGACATACAAGAAGAAAAATAATGATAATACAAAATACAAAATAATGCTGCAATAAGAGCAACAGCAATCAAATAATATCTGTATAATATCACTGCAGCTGTCTCTGTGAGGACTCTGTTACACAACAGTGAGTTCTTAGTGACCTGAGCCACAAGACTCTTTTTGTCTTCTACTGCAGATAAATGTCATTGTTATGCTCTTCTTTCTGCTTTTATCATGGTTGATATTGTCAGTGGAAAATAAGCTATTTAGGATAATGTGTACTGTATCATCATACCACAGCCTGTATCAGGGTTTTTTGACTATACTTGTGTTTATGAATTGGAAGTTAAATTAAAATTGTTAAGCTGTTGCATCTTCGATTCTGATTACTTGCTGCTGAAACTTCTAAACACCGAATGCAAAGTGAGCTAAGCATGAGCACAAGGGCAAGAACGACGTGACTTTTCAGAATAAGGAACTGTATGAGTCTTAGAAATTGAATGATGAGGCTGATCGTCACAGCCGCTGACAGGAGAGCCCGCTCTCACAGGGCAGTGACAAGAGGCAAAACACCGGCTGACGGGAGGAAATCCCCACATGGCCGTCGGGTGTATGTATCACCATTTCTGAGATTGGGCAGCTTCTGTGCCAAAAGTCACGTAACATCAGTTCCTGCCTGGAAGGAGAGGATGGACCGTGTGAATTCAGCCAGTGACGACATTTTTAATTATTTATGTGAGAAAAGGAGAGAAAAAAAGACAATGAAACAAAAAACTAAAATACATTATAATCAAGAATAAATGCAAATATACAAGATTATCTCAGATGTGCTATACAAGTTTTTTAAACCTGTTTCTTCATCCACATTTAAAATATAGACCATAGATTATTCAGGGTCATATCACATATCCCTTCACCTTTCCTGGGTTTCCCCATTTCATCAGTCACGGCTCTACACAATAACAGGTGATGACATCCCTCACACACCATCACATGTGAAACACAACCAGGAAAAAGGGAAGCTTCTGAAGATGTAAACAATGTTGTAATAACGCAAAGATTGAGAGGGGAAGCAATGGGAGGAAGAACAAAACAATTTCAAACAAAAGATGACGACACTTCTACCATGTTCGCTGCAGCACAGTTGTGCAGAGAGTCTTTTGTTTTTTGTTTTGTTCTTCCCCTGATTGCGTCACACCCTTGTTTGCCTTCAAATTAACTAGAAGAAGGAAACTTGAGGCCGGATCACACGTACAAAGACTTATACTTTGAATGTTCAATATATCCGGGACATCCCACTCACAGTGACACAGGCCCTTTTTCACAATTCAGATCTCTATCGTCTCAAAGCTTAAAATCATCTGCCTCTCTTTATCTACACCCCCACTTTTGTGATTGATTTACATTAAATAAGGGAAATCCAAAACAGATCATGACTTTTACCTGGATTCACCTCATCAGTGGACTTTATGAAAACAGGAAGTGTTTCTAATATTTTTTATACTGTTCTTTGTTTCTTCTTTCTTGTTAGTAATTTTATGCAAAGCAGTTTCCTCTATTATTTTCGTATTTAGTGTATTATTTTGGATTTTCTCATTACTGTAAAGTATCTGAGTGTCTTGGAAATCACTATAGAAACAAAACATATTATTTTTATCGTGTTTTTTTCTGGTAATTCAGCAGCACACCCACTGTTCACGTACCTTCAGTGATCCGGTTGCTCTTGACCTTTACACCAGTGCACATAAACCACAGTAAAGACATCAGAAGGTTTTAGTGCGTGGTTCTGTGGGAACATGATGCAAATATGACCAAATATAAATATCCTGTGTGTTTCTCTGTAATCGGAGAAAACGGACCTCATGCTGAAACCATCGCTGCAGGTTGGAGCTCTGAACCAAAATGAACAACAAGAATATAACGGGCTGAATTTATTATATGTGACTTTATTTCTGACTTTGGCTCGGACAACTAGGATCCTTTTCAGTGCTACAGACCGAGCACTCAGTTTGAACTTTGCCCTCTCCTTCAGTGTGTGCGTGTGTGCGTGTTCAGATCAGGATATTAGCTTCCAAGTTGGAATGTGCTCTCCTCACCAAGACGGCATCTCCTCCTGAGAGCCGTCGCTTCTCTCTGGAAACACAGGGGAAACACGGGGCGATGCCATTCCTTAGCGTGGGCATTCCTCTTGTTGGCACGCAGGTTTTGATTTACTGTCACAAGTTTCCACATGGAAATACCACCAGAACTGTGCCATCTATGTTTTTCAAGTTTGTGTTTGTGTGTTTCCTTCTCTTTGATTTCCTGCTAGAACCAAAGCACCTGGTTGCTGGTACTTTTCCATTGGTGAGCCTGCAGTGACTCAGCCTCTTCTCAAGAAACCTGGTCTTGACCTCCCGACTCCTAGAAAATACGTATGGCATGCCTAAATTGTCTTTTCTATTTTTGTATCCATTTTTTTAACTGTCCATGCTGATGAAAAAACAAACAAACAACTAACAACTCTGATAAGTTTCCTTCTGGTTCAGAGGGCTTCACGACACAGAGGCTGCACTGGCCTTTTAGCGACACGACATGTTGCATTTTAATTCTTTGAAACGGCAACGTGGACTTGGTACAGTGGATTACACCACACAATTCACTGTAAGTGAAGTAATCGTTGAGTCATTCAGTCACTGATACTGATCATCAACCTCATCAGATTCCTGCAGATTCTATATTATGGTCATCTTGTGCAATGAGGAAGTTTAAAAGAAATCATATTTATTGCACCTTAAACACTAATATTTTCTTTTTTAATTAATGATAATTGTGCAAAGACTCTTAGAACCGTCACCATGGTCACAAACCTGAATTGATGTTCTATGTGACACATAAATGCACGTTCACGTCTGAAAGAAGAACTGAGTTTTCTCAAAAATGTTGCTTGCATACATGATTAAAAATATCTCTAATACCAGAAATTGAGGAAATCATTCTTAATTTTCAGCTCACAGCTGTGCATTTCTAAATAAAATAGGAGGTGAAACTTGCTCTACAGGGCCGTGCAAACTTTGAGTTCCTGTCAACAAATGAAAACATGACAAAACAGAAGCTGCTTTAACCCAGCAGTGGTACAAAGTCCAGGTGTATTTATCACACAGCTTAACTCATTTTCCCCTTATTTTAAACTTCATAATCTTAGTCAAAACACTTCAAAACTCATGTAAAATGCATGGATAAATATATGAATAAATGAACTGATAAATATGTTGATGCTTCTTCATTAAACCTTTCTAGGGGCATATGCTCTTTGCACAATAACATACAACTTATATAGGATCCACCAAAAGAAGTGATCAAAACAAACTGAATAAAATATTGAATATTTGAGATCACTGAAAAACACAAAAAATCTTGGACTAATAATTAAGACAGAATATTCATGTTCCTTCCTTGTCAGTCACCATTCTTCATGCTCTCTTCTTGTTTGAGGAAAATTTTCCCATCATGCATCGTTCTCCAGCTCAGTTCGATGTCTTCACTCAGCCCTCTCTCTGTCAGCGTCTTCTCCATCTGAGCACAGAAAACAAACTTAAGCTGCAAACTACTGCACAGATACACCACACAGTCATTGGATTATTTCTACCAACAATGTATAATTACTGCAAATGAGCTGCTTGTCTTCTAAATTTGAAATATTCTGTTATTTGGTCAGTAATGCTCAAATGCAGAAAGTTTGTGGGAGACCAACCTTTTGCAAAATTGCCTCAGCAGAAACATTTGGGCCCACAGAGGAGTCATTTACCATCAGCTTAATCTTGAACACATGCCTCTTCACTTCTTCTTGGCCCATAAAGACATGACATCAGAACTTTATAACAGCACTTACAAAGAAATGCAATACGTTTGAGATTTGTAAAAATTAGATAGTACAGTTTGAACAACTCCGATGAAATCAACGCACCGTAGTAGCATGCAAAAGGCCTTTGTGCCCCGCAGTTCCTATCCCTCCACCGGGCCTCGTCTCTGGCTGACATCACAACACAATTTTCAGGACTTAAGTAATTGTTGGGGCTGCCTTCGTTCCAGTACCGAAATGCTGAGTCACTTCCATCAGACCAGAGGCTCCACAGGGCTCTGTGCAGGCCAGTCCAGAGACTCTCATTGTGTGGTTTAAACTGCAGTATCTCCTGGTTCTCAGCCTGGTTTCTCACACTGACCAGGTCGGTGTACTGCTCCCTGCAGATCCTCTGAGCACCAGACCATTTCCTTCTCTCTTCTGGCTGAATGTATTTGACAGAAACCCCACGTTGCATGTCTGCACGAGAGCAGACAAATTAATGACAGCAAATGTAAACTTTACTCACATTTGAGCAGGGATAGGAGAACAATCAACGTTGTTTGGTGATTTTTATATTGCCATGCTGACCCTGAATTAATACTTTTTCCTTATTATTTATTTTATTCAAGGTGCAAAAAACGTTGCCACTTCGAATGACACAGATGGCCATGTGATCTGTTCAAACAACATTTACTTGCAGGTTTCTGGCGTAACATTGCGGGAATAAAAGCTTATCATCAAAGACTGAAAGAAATAGAGATTCATGCTGCACCTCCACATTTTATCTAAACTCTGGAAGAACTGTGGCTTTGATAATCTATAAGGTAAACATAAGTTAGACAGTGCCTCTGAATGCAAACTATGCCAGGGAAATATTGTGGTAATACATCCAACATGTGAGCCCATACCGCCCACATCAGGTTCAGATTACTACATGTTTTTTACTGTTTTTTGTTTTGCTGGTCGGTTTCTCTCTTTAGGCTTGCAAAAAATGTTAAAAGCTCAAAGTAAATATGACTAAAGTGCTCACAATAATTGTAGAATTGCAATACATATCGAATCAGCACCCAACTATTGTGAACAGTATTGATTCCCATCTCTACATATGAGACACTCACCTTTGACGCTGCTGTTTTTGTAGCACAGGAAGTGCTGCTTTGATTCACATTCAACGTCAGCCCAAAACCCATTAGTAATCATAGCGACACAGCCCTGGCCAGAATTAGCGTTATTAGGCTCTCCAGGCGACCAGTTCCTAAACTCTTCCTCCCCTTCGTTATAGTAACTCTTATCTGAGAGAGACCACTTCCAGCTCTTCAAATCATCATACAGCCCTATCCAGGTTTCTCCATCATAATCCTCGACCACGCTAGCTAGGGCGTCCATGTCCTCCTGGTTGTCCACAGTGGCCAGGTCGGTGTACTTCTCTCTGCAGTACCTCTGGGCATTTGTCCAGTTCATTGCTGTACGGATGAAGTAGTACTTGTGACCGAGGCAGTGGAAGATGGCACCCAGCGCTGTGGTGGAAAATAGCAGATGGGTTGGAAAAGAATGCATTAGTTTTCATCCCACCATAGGGGATGGAACAAGGTGTTTAAATCACAATCTGTAATCAATAAAAGTTCAGTGACAACCAATTATGGCTGTGCAGGATTAGGGTTAGAGTTAGGGTCAAATCTTTCCAGTAAGGGTATTGGCTTGCTAGAATGTAAATAATTTATGAATTTTGTCATTACAAAGGGAAAATGTAACAATTCATTTTTCTGCCCCATATGTATTGTCATTTTTCTGTTGCTATATATTGTGTATATATTTGCATATATTTTTCTACTACTTAGCCTTTTTGTCTTGGCTCTGCATCTACCCAAAAAACAAACCCTCTAAAATTACCAAAAAACATTGCATTAGTAAACAAAGTAAACATGTCCCCTAAGACTGATGCACCCTAACCCTTCAACCAGTCAGTGAGAAAGCACATTATCAGATGGATCATGGAGGGGTTATGGTGCTGCAATTTAGACCTTTAATAATAATCAAGCAGATCGGCTTTTAGACAAGAGAACAAAAATGCCAAAATGCATCATCCCTCCAAGAACCTGTGATGTCTGATAAAACATTTCAGATGTACAGTTTGACCTTTAAAGAAACATGGAATAAGCATATAATTTGCTAAATAATAAATGATTGATAAATGAGATGCTTTTATGTCAGTTGAGCTAGTCGACCTTTGCAATTTTGCTTAGTGCACCTTTAATTATAGCATCCCATTGATACCGTGGTCAGTTAGGACAATTTTTTAG
>OMLF01011746.1:0-20040 GCA_900302615.1 Holocentrus rufus
GACTCCCATTTTCCAGCACTTTCATCCTTGGCCACTACAGCGCGCATGGTTTGCCAGCGATGGGATAGAATGGGCGGCTGATGTGATGTAGGATATGACAGAAACCTTGACAGCTTGCTGCTGCTATTTCTTTCTAGGGGGTTGGCTTGATGGCCACCCTCTCTCTCCCCTGAGAGCAAGCCTTATCTGTTTTCTCCCTGTCATGTGGCGAGCGTAGTGGCTCTATACATTGAATGGTCTTCTGTCTAGGCTCCAACTTGGAGACCACGCGTATCAGTCCCAGACAGACCACATGCATCAACCACAGCTTCGATTTTGGCTATTTACATTTCACTAATCAACATGTGTTACTTATCAAAAGACATTAGCAATCATAGACAGTCAACAGTATTAATTGGTAGATATTTGAGTAATACAACAGTCAGGTATTGTTTGCTATCATTGATTGAGATGGATTTTGTACTAGCTCCTCAGTCTCTGCCAGCCCTTCTCCCTGTTCTCCCTCCAGTCGTGGTCAGCCTACTGCAGCCACCTGCGCCCTGCTCCGCCTGGAGTTCTTATTAGACCTCATCCTCGCAGCACAGGTTTCTCCAGCCCTTCAGCCCAGACAGAGCAACATCGGGGCAGGATCTGCTAACTCTGTATTGATTTTACACAGTTTTTTATCTGCCCCCCTTTGCTCTTTCTCCAGGTCTCTTTAAGTAAATAAACACCAGATTTGTCATGTTTGTCCATGGAGAGGAGGGGTCGATGTGGGGATAGAGAGAGGCCAGGCTCAGGCCCGGCACTGGGTCAGCCATGATTCATTCTGCCATCTCACGGATGGAGGGGTTTGGGGAGGATTGTTGAGGGGTGCCTGTGGAGCCTCTCTCTGACCCCCCTCGCTCCTGTCCCTCCCCTAACGCTCCTGGGCAGCCCCGGTCCTAAATCACTGGCTGTCAGCGTGTTGGCAGAACAATGGTACAGGGTCTTCTGCTCCAGCTATGGCTCCAGCCGACTGGACACGGTTTCCTCCATCGTTAGTGTGAGCTAGCACCCTCTCTGGCCCTTGCTGGCCCCTGAGCCCCATGGGGCCCCAGGAAGACTCAGGGTTAGGCTTAGCTTGACGGCCTGATGAGTTGCTGGGCTCGAGGACTGTTGGACTGGGGGCAGGGCAGAAGATGGGAATGGCCTACTGGAGTGGCCCTCTGGATATTATGGATATTACATTTTGTCTCTTTGTTTGTTCTTAATGTAAACAAGCCATTCTGGACATGAGATGTGATTCAGCTTCTGACAAAATTAGGGTACATAGAGATTATGGAATATATAACTTAACATCTGCCATAAGAAACCTCAGCAGAACGGTAAAATTTATTGTGAGCAAAAAGGAATATAAATCAGTGTTGCTCACTGCATTACATCATAAATGTATGTGAGTGAAATACTGCTGGTCAGTTACCTCAAGTTACAGTGCACTCATTGATACATCTTTCTCTCACTCTTTCTCCTTCTTGCTTTGCTTGTTGTCTCTTGCTTCCCGCTCCACTCTCCCCCCTCGCTGCGTAAAGTCAAGAGTCCGAGGTCAATCTATCAAATCTCCTAACTGAAGGTCGATCAATATGTCAGCAGCCCAACACTCCCCCAGCAGTTATGATGATGTTCGTGGTCCTGTGCCTGCTTCTGCTGCTGTTACCGACGCTACAGCGCACTGAGCAGGGGATCGAACCCAGCCTGTCAGGGGGCCTGACGGAAAGCATGAATCACTATTACTGGAGCTGCTGTTTGCTCCCCAGTGCTCGGCAGATGTGTGTAAGCCCTGATGTGCTATAAGCAGACCACACACACCTAAGCTCCATACACAATGTACAAGCATGTATAGGTGAATTTAGGCATGTTCACGCACATACATACACACTTGTATCACTCTATTAAGTGTCAGTCAGTATTTGACCCATCAGCTCCTGAAACCTGATCCAGCCCGCCCACCACCTCTCGACTCGTTAGCCCAGAGTGAGCTCAGTTCAGTGGGCCTGGAAAGGCTCCGGTTACCCCTCTAATCTCATTGGAACGCTTTAGCTACGGCTAGCGGATGCCTGCATGTCCGACAAACAGTCCAGACACTAATAGCACCACGTTTTGTGTTTACGCTTGGTGTGTGTGTGTGTGTACGCGTGCATGGGTTTGTGTTCGTGTGTGTGTGTGTGTGTGTGTGTGTCCATGAGCATGCACAAAACAATAAATATATGGATCTGTTACTGAATAGTGAGCATGGAGCTGGGTAATCTGATGTTGAAAAATGGTGTGTGTGTATGTGTTTGTGTAAGTGAGTGTGTACAAGTGCACAGATGATGTGTTTGTGTGTAGGAATAATATTCTAGTTTACAGGATGCAATTTCCCCTTAATATACCCATCCTAATGTAATTTGGCGTCTATGGAGTGTCCGTGCGCTGGGCTGGGCTGGTGTGTGTTTCTGCTGACTGCTCCTGTTTTGTGTTTATATGGATGAGTGGCTCTCTGGGAGAGCATTATGCATCCTTTTCAGCATTTAAAGATTATGTGCACGGCGGCGGCAGAGGCATTAGACAAACAAGGAAATATGTCTTTGATTAAAATATCTTTTATCTCTTTATTGATTAAAAGGCCTAGTTTGGTAATAGAATGTCTCTACCCCTCCCCTCTGGGCCTTCCTTTGCCTCCTTTTGCCATCTATTTTTTTCACTTTCTACTCAATAGCTAAGGATGAAATAAAGTGTTTTAAGGATTTCAATTCTATGGCGAAACAAAAATCTCATAATTGGCTATATGTGAGAAGCTACAGTATTGTGCTAATTAGGGATGTCACAACAACTACCAATACCACGTAGATGCCAAATTTCAAGAAATCTAACTGCACTAGATTTGATACAGCAGTGGTAGTAGCAACGAGACTGCAGCACACAGCAAAACAACAAAGATTGCAAGCTGTAGGCTACTGACCTGCAAATGAACAGGTCTTTTGCATTTGAGGCAGATGGAGAAGAACATAGATGAGAAAAAGCCAGCATGCAAATGGTTTGCATTTTTTAGACAAGGCGTGGAAACACTTTATTTTATTTATTTATTTATTTTCTTTTTTAACTCTAAGGCTAAATGCCTTTGATGCACTTAATACTTGGAAGGTGGAGTTCTCCATATTTTTTGCCTAATTTATTTTTACTATTTACTGTACTTGAAATGCTGTGAAATTCAAAGGTGGTTGCCTTTAATTTTATGTAAATAATGCCTGAATAATGCTTGGTTAAGTTAATATATTATTTATAAACTGTTATGAAAAAGCACAAATTTATACAAAGGTACATGAGATACTTTTTGCTGTGGTCTTGAAATTGGTATTGAGAGTCATGGATTATGACTAGCATTGCCATCGACTAACAAAATTCTGGTATCGTGACAGCCCTAGTGCTAATTACAAATTATCACCACACCTTTTGAATTTTCAATTTTAACATCATACTTCACATTCACAGCAGGGAATGCCCAGTGCATCCAGTCTTCTGCTCGTGGCCTCAAAGTGCCTTGCTCAACGGCAACTTGACAGTGATGGTTGAGAGAAGGCAGATGATATTGTTTCTCATTCACTTTCTCCACCTGTATGAGAACTGGTGACACTTTGGTCGCAGCCCACTTCTCTAACCTCTAGACTAATTTACTTACTTACTACAACATTTTTATTGCAAAATACAGTTTGGATTAATTGTTTTGCAACAGTGCTGCATTGGCTAAATGTTGACTGACAAAATGCTCTTAGCTCTCTATGCTGTCTTAGTAACACAATTTGTTACACCAAGACAGAGAGTAGTGCTCTCTAATATACCCATGATTAGATGTTCTGCCATAAATTGAGAGGATAGTTTCTGTCTTTCTTTGTCACTCACAATTTTCATCTCATTTTGATTCAGTCTATTTGAGTCAACAGTTAAAAAGTGGCAACAGTTTTCGGCCCTGTGATATTCTGGACATCTGCTGATGAGGAAATCCTAACACACACTCTTTCCCAGTGCTACCTGCTCATTTAGTGGTTGAAGTTGTGCCAGAGTTTTTCAACCTTGATTTCTGAACGACAGTCAGAGCAGGAAACATTACAGATCACATCTAAATGCCAGAGAGAGCTGTGAACAATGTGGCTACAGTGGCTTGGTATTCTCTGGTGGCTCCAAGACATCAGGGTCAAGCCCTCTCTGTACCTCATTAGTCAGGTCACAAGCCAAGCTGGACGAGAGACTGGATCATGACCCGTCTGTCCGCATGTCAGAGCATGTTTATCTGTGTGTGTATGTGTGAACAGGCTGCTGTCAAGTTTCCTTGTCTCTCCACTGAGGACAAAAGCGACAGAGAAGGAAGAATCAGAGTGTGATTGAGTGTGTGTGTGTGGGTGTGTGGGTGTGTGGCCTCATGATGGGGAGAGACTGGGCTGAGGCTGAATGAGAACAGATGGAGATGTGCTCTTTAATTAACCCTGCAGAATCACAGGGCTGAGAACAGGCCTCGGTCCGTGAATAACACCCAGCACATCCAGGATGTGTATAAGGTGCAATGTTAGTGTATATGACTTGTGTGTGTGTGTTTGTGCAGTGTGTGTGTGTGTGTGTGTGTGTGTGTGTACGGTGTCTTCTGTTGAGTAGCCGGAGCATCGACCCGTTCCCCCATCCCCCTTCCCTAGAGCGGGGCGTTTTATTTCTCATTAGCGGGCAGCAAACTGCTGGGGGATGAAATTTGCTAACAGGAATTAAAAGTGCATTAACACATCTGAGAGATTCATTTCTGCTAATAGTTTTATTAGTGCTCTGACCTTTCAGTTCATTAGAGGACTGAGGGAGGAGGGAGGGGAGGAGAGAGGGAGGGAAGGGTGGATGAAAGGGGCTTAGGGCTCATTCTACTAGGGTAGACCTGCGGAAGCAGATACAATCGCAAAAGCGACATAATGGGGGCATATGAGTATACTTGTAAAGCAAAGCACTTGGGTCTTTTTGATTCATGGGTTGTGATGATGTATTCAAAGACTGACTGTTTCAACACAGCAGTTCTACCGCTATCTACCTCCATCTCCTTCAAAGGGTCTCCCCTCTTTCACCTCTCATGAGATCACCATGATGCAGATCAGCCAGCCACTGCCGAGCTTTAGCATAGGGCCTGCTCAGTTTCAGTGGGCTGATGTTCACCTTCCTCCACTCAATTACCAGAATTTATCACACGATGTTTTTCAGGTCTGTTAGCGCTCAAGTGTATCACTTATCCAGTCGGTTAATTGTTTATGAACTGCGCCCTCCCCCTCTCTCGGATGAAGTGAGAGAAGCAGGAAAAGAGCAATGACTGTGACAAGAATGGCATTTGGAGGAGGAGAATGGGTCAGAATAGTCCATGTTGTTTTAAAAGTAAACTCAACCTATCAGGTTTCTAAGAGTCTCTTACAGTCTCCCTCCCAGATGCTTATGGATAGACAGTGAGATAGTGTGTGGATTTACCTTACTGGGGAGGGCAACTAAAAGGGAATTAATGTTGTTTTCTTTCTGTTTTATTGGAAAGCAAGTGAGGCAAGTTACAGTGCAATTTGCTTTCCCCTGTTCCCTATAATTAGCACCTTACAGAAATGAAATAACATTGACGAGAAGGTCAATAATCCTGATCTATAGTGAAATTAATCCTGCTATCGACACAACAAGCAAACAATACAATTAAGAGCAGAGGGAGGGGAGAGAAAAAAAGAAATAATAGAAGCAAGGAGAGAGCCGGAGTGAGTGGTAGGATGTGTTTTATCTCTTGGGTTCACTGCAGAAATCCTATGAAGGTTTCTAATTAATTCATCCATTGTTAATGAAGGCGAGGCGAGGAACCAGGGATTATACATGAGGAGAGGAAGGAACACAATTAGAGATACCAGCCTAATGATTGTTTTTTAACTTGCTGTTGTTTCTCCCTTGTACTTAGTCGACTAGCTGGGGCACATTTATCTGCTATTTAAAATGAACCTAACCTCTTCTGCACACCCCCACATAGGCAGACCCCTACACAGGCCATGAAGCCTTTCTCCTCAGTGGACTCCTGGTTAAACATTTTGCTAATTCCACTGATGTTTTTGACTTGCTTAAACCTACTTACCAATCACATAGCAGGTGCTTCTGGCTTTGGAAGTAAGGGTCAGATTGATGTCATGATGTTATGTACGCTCACTCTTGACCTGCATTCTGCATAATCCTTGTAGTGTAATGTTTATTACCAATAAAATGATCTAAGTTTTAGGGAGAGTGTTGGGCCCTACACTGCTTCTTTTCTTTACACTCATTTATCAGGGGAATTATCCATGCAAAGTTACCCACTGAGCATTTTATCCTTGATTAGTCATTCAAAAGATGTCTAAATGGCTCCATGGTAATTAAAAGAAAATTTAATAATTCTCCATCTTCTGGGGTACATGACAAAAATATATGTATAATGTATGGCATCTTTTTTTTTTTTACCAAGCACTCCATATACGCAAAGACAAATATCTATGAAAACAGACAATAAAAGATACCTAACCTAACCTATGTAGCATCATATATTATATATAGCATTATAAATACAAAGCATTATCTTGTACATATGGAGTTTACTGGTGCATATTTTTGATATTTACAGCTGTTGTATATACTGTTTTACTTATGTAATTTAGTGCATGGTCTGAAATGTGGCTATGCATAGCCAAAAAAGATTCTGGGCTTTATGAGTGCTAAAGCATAGACACGCAATGCATAGTAAATTTATCAAATGGCCCTGTTGCTAACCTCCTCCATCTATCCAGTAATTTACTTGGCACTAGAGCAGCGGTGATAACAGGGCAGCCCAGACATTTTCTCCAACTCCTTCTGGGGTATTTTACAACATTCAAAGGCATACTGGGAAATGTAGTCCTTATAGTTATGAATCAGCCCCAGGATCTTCTCACAGTTAGTCCTGCCTGGTATTTCCCCAAATGGAGTTGCCTGTGTGGCAGTCCTCCTAGACCTTCCAGATCTCTGAGCTCTTCACCCTGTCACAGAAAGCAAGCCCAGCCATTCTGGGAAGAAGCCTCATTTCAGCTGATTTTAACCCTAATCTCATGCTTTCAATCACTACTCAAAGCTCATGACCATAGGTGAGGGTTGTAACAAAGATTGACCGCTAAATTGAGAAGTCTTTACCACCTCAGTCTGATACAGCACAACCTCTTACCATCCCTTACGCTCACTTGTAAAGACCCCATGGTATATGAACTTCACTCGGGGCAGTTGTTCACTCTCTGCCCGTATGGGAAAGCTACCCATTTACGTAGGAGAACCATAGCATCGTATTTTGAAGTGCTGAACCTCATCCTGGCCAGGTCACACCTAGCCGCACAGTGCTTCAGTGCACATTAGCCATGATTCACTGTCCAGTGAAGCCAAATGGACGACAACATCTGCAAATCCTCATCTGTCACCAAACTGGGAACTCTCCAGACTTTGGCTATGCTTTGACATCTTGTACCTGAATATCACAAGCAAGGCACATCCCTATATCAAGATAGAAATATCTAGATAATATACATCTACTGGAACTCATCCTGGAATAGATCCAGGAAAAAAAAACCTGGGTCTCAGAACCGTTATCCCACATCTACAGAAAATTCAGCAGAAAGCACAGGCCCACTGTCAGCCCATAGTGGATAAGCCTATGCCAGTGACAGAGGGGGCACGGTGCGGTTTCCAGCTGAGTGGTTTTAACTGGCGTCTGGACTGGCCTAGGGATCCAGAGGGGAGCAGAGGCCGAGAGTGGTAGGCTGCCGGAAGGATGGAGCATCAGAGCGTTGGAGGGAGAAGAAGGATTGCCTTTCAGGAATTACGAGCCATTAAATCAGAGCCTGGAAATCTCAAGGTTCCCCAAGACTGCTGCACAAGGAATCTGGGGCTGGAGAAATATTGTTTATGGTTTAAAAGGCCCGGCGATGGATTTATAAAAGAAACATTCATCATTGCAGGAAAACGGAACAAAACATTCCGGAAATAAATACTCACTCTATAGGTATACTTGTCACCCAGACAGCACAATAACAAGTGAATTGGGTGGGAGATCCTTCATTTGCTGGCAGCTGGCCCCCAAACATGGACTGTTTGTGTGTATGTGTGTGTACCTAGGTGCTTGTGTCTTTTGTGTGTGTCCAAACCTTTGGGTACACAGTGGTTTGAGTGTGTGGACTGCTTATTTGAGGGTCTGTGAAAGAATCCTGTTGCATAATGTACATTACATTACATTGATCCATTTAGTGTTTTGACCTTAATGCTTCATCATTTCATCGTCATTTGCATATGTAATTGGCTAACATTTTCATAAACAGCTGTAATACACACAGTAAAGGTTTAACTGCTATGGTTTCGCTATTTTTTTTTACTAGACTTTCATTTATATTAATGTTCCCATCATTTCCCACAAGATGTGTCAATATGAATATGTCCTCCAGTAAACACAATTAACAATATTGATTATCCCTGGCTGGCCCATCCATGGCATAGGGAAATATGGCTAAAGTGAAGCAGCATTTTACAGGAAGGTGATGGTTTTTGGTCAATGATGCGACCTTGAGACAATGTGAAAAAATCCATGCTCTTGGCATAGTGCTGTCTGGGGCAAAAGGTGCAGAGAAAAATTAAACACACCGCCATTACGCTCATAACTAAAGGGCCTTCAGTTATTTGTTGTCTAAGGTGTCTGATTGAAAAAAAACAGTTTTTAAAATAATTTTATATTTAGACTGGATGATACAGTTACATCATAGATCATGCTTTGAGAAATAGAAAGGTATTTTAAAAAGCAGCTGCTGGCCAAATACATAAGTACCTTTATAATTCTATATTTATAGAAGTATAAATCTATCTAAGTACCTCTATATCTATATGTTATTTTATATCCATGCCATATTTATATTTGTCTACATCCTCAAAAACTTGGATGCACCATGCCACTGGGTAAACATCACCCAGAATTTCTGTAAAATTTCTTTCAGAAATGCCTCAAAAGAATACCAATCCTCAGGCCTATAATAACTATATATGTGAATACAAGGATTGGCTGATTTAACCTGCTTTTCCTGTGGTATGTCCACTTTAGAACTGCTGTAAGGACATGATTAACTAAATCTTTAGCTGAAGCAAAAACATTCACAATGTGCCAAGTCCATGCTAAGATTTCTGATTGGTTTAACTGGACCAATCAGGGGTTATGGCATTGGCTTTTTGCACATGCCAAAAGTTTTTTCACTCATGAAATGCTTCAGTAGATCAGGGCCTAAGTGTCGAGTACATTGACTCACAAGCACCTCATCTAGTTCAAATATTTGCAGTAAAGCTGTTTGATGAATGTTTTGATCCTCTTGTTTTACATGCTCTGTTCTTGTCCTCCATACCATGCAGCGGTGCTCACAGTTCCCCCCGAGGGACAACATGGTCTGTGCCCAGGCATTCACGGAGGTACTGACTGATGAATCTGTGAGATTATACATATTGACACATATTGATGAATGAGGATTTGATCAATTCTACGCTCTTACACACACTTGTCCTCAGGGGAATGTGTTACAGGGAGAAGCATCTGTAGAATGGAAATGAGAATACAGGAAGAAATAGACCAGATGAGAAAGGGACAATGACAGTGATGGAGTGGCGTGACAGGAAAAATAAGGGTGGGAGAATTCACCATTTGAACTGTATGTGTGAGTGTGAGCTGTTAGGGCAGTGTATGTGGGTGTAGAGATAAGTACATGAGGGCCAAAGTAGAGGCGGAAGCGCTGAGACTTGTGTGCATGAATATATGTATGTGCTGTATATGTGTGTATGTGTTTGAAGGCGAAAGAGCAAGACAGAATGGGTCTTCTTTGTGTTTCAAAGTCCAGGAAGGCGAGTTACAGACAAGCAGCAGGCAGAAGTGTGTATATGCGAGGCTGAGTGTGTCTTTGTGCGAGTATGTGTGTCTGTATGTGTTTGATGGATGGGCTGGCAGGGCAAGGCCGCGGATAAGAGTGCAAACAAACTGGGTAATAAATGAGAGCGACAGAGCAGCAGTGATGGGGCCCACTCCCAAGCTCCTGATGCATGCCGACCAACACCGGCAGCCATTTGTAATGAAGAAATGAGGAAGCTGTCACCAGGATGAAGAGACAATGTTCCATCCTAGAGAGGAGAGAGTTCTCTCTTTTTCACTCCTTTTTTCTCGCTCTATCTCAGTCTCTCTCTCTCACACACACGCATACACACACACAAACACACTTGCGCTGTGGATTTCAGCTCAGCGGGGGACTAATCAGGGCGATGCAGGGTGCTAATGCAGGCCATAATGAGAGGAGCTCTCAGTGACACATCACACACCACTAGCTCTGTTAGGGGAAGCACAGTGGTGGAGCTGCAGCTTGTACCGCACACACGCACGCACACACACACACACACACAGGTGTAACTCCCAGCCAGAGTCCTCATCCAAGCGGAGTCACCAGGGGATAGGGGTAAGTTCAGGACAAAGAGGTAGAAGAGCAGAGGAAGAAGGGAGGAGAAGAGGGGAGAAGTTTCGGCACATGAAGCTCAAGTGGGGAGGAATGAGGAGCAGAAAGAGGAGAAGTGGGAAAAGGAAAAACCTGCGCTCGAAGAGAGGACACTCCAGGACAAACTGGAGTGTTTGCGCGCGCGTGTGTTTGTGTTTGCTGTTGGTTTGTTATTTGTGTTTGTGCTAAATCTGGACGTGTAATCCTTCACCGCTGTGACGGCTAGCGTTCTCTGTGCCACCCAGACACTATAGGTACAGCCTGGCAAGGCAATGGGGGCAGGCTGCATGTGCGTGCTTTATTTTTTATTTATTTGTGTGTGTATGTGTGTGCATGTGTGTGTGTGTGTATCACAGCATAGGGCTGGGCTACAGCTGGGGAAGAGGAATTTGGGCCTGCACCTGCACTGGGATAATTAATGCGGATGGAGTGGTACCTAAATAAATCAGTGCCTCTCCCAGCCTCAACAGGACTTTTCTGTTTAGGGTCAAAATCTCCCCACTCTGCACTGGATTAATCATGCCTGCAAGCAGAGACGAGGTATAGGCGGCAGGGACACAAGCTGTATTTTTGTATGCGCGCTTGTGTGCGTGTGTATGTATTTTTACGACTCGGTTTGGCTTTTGTTTTGTGTGTTTGTGCCCGCGCCTTCATGTGCCCCCTCGCAGAGAAGCTGCCAGGCTATTTTTTCCCCTCTGCACCTCCATCCTCAGCGTTGTAATCTCTTGGAGGACAAACAAAACAACAGAAAGTCATAATTTGCAGGGTTGTATAATTAACCCCACCCTCATTGCTACAGTGATGAATAGGTGAACCTTTTCTTTGCATTTGTCATGCTGTGGTGGCATTGTCACAAATGTGAGAATGTGTGATGCAGAGGTGCAAGGGGTCAATGTATGCAGGGATGGGTGTGGGTATGGCTTCATGACAAGATGTTTCTGTGTGTGTGTGTGTGTGTGTTTGTGCGTCCAGCAGTGCCCAATCATTCTCAGTCAAAGCTGTCTGTATATATTTACACTGCGGCCTCTCTAGTCATGCAGTCCCCAGTCTATAGAGCAGTGCTTATCTCCACCTCTCCCTCCTATCTCTGACAGTGGGTCTGCTGTTCTAGGCCAACGCAGATCTACGCCATGCTCTGTCCACTCCTATCTCCCAGACAGATAGCCTCTGATTGATCTCATCACCTCCCTCATCTATTATTCATCCTACCTCTCATGCTCTGATGGAGGGAGCGCAGAGAGTGGAAAAGGAGACACTACCTGTTCGACGGGACCTTCTCAGAGAAAACCAGCCCACGCACAATTTAGGAAGTCTGTTGTTTTGTATTCTGACTCGTCCAGCGCCCAACATGTGTTCATAGATCTCCCCGACCCGATTGGTTTATTTGCATAATGGGATGGAATAGCTTTGGAATTGCCGCCCCATGGGGGTACACAGAGATGGGGACAGGGACAGAGAGAGACATGTACTTATAGCTGTTTGGGGAGGAAATTAATGGTGCATTTTTTGTTTTTATAATGTGATTTAATGATGCAATTCGTCTAATAAAAAGAACATTTTTTAACATTTACACGTTCATTTACACATTCCCTCCTTCACAGGGGGAAACCCAGTGGGCCAATACAAACATCTCAGTCCTCTCACCCACTCAGAGCGCTGCAGGGGCTTTTATTGCGTCGTGATGGATGATTTCAGTTTGGCATTTTTCACCACTGCGCAACATCCAAATACCCCCCCATTTGAGTACATAAAGAGGCCATCCTATATTCAAAAGCCGACATCTAATGCATATTGAGTGTGTTTTGTAAAGGATCATTTGATTGTCTTGTAAACGAAGCTTTGCCTCTCAGCTGCTAATTTAGCTACATTCCATCTCATTAGAGAGCAGACGGAGAACAAACGACAAAGGCATTGTCTGAGAAATGAGCTCTACTTTGATTTCAGATGGCTACAACTGCTGCTGAAATGCTCAGAAATTTTGCTGAATTCATCAGCATGCATTTAATATTTGTATCCGATTACAGGGATGTCCAAGGGAAAGTAAAGCATTAGGGCAAAGTGGTAGTCGGTGACAATACAATGCGTATTTCCTTAAGAATGTCTTTCCCTTCTTCTCTACCTTTTTTCTTACTCTTTCTTTTGCACTCCTCACCTTTCCCCTGCCTCCATCCCCCCCTTCCCTCTATCTCTTTAGAGGATGTGCAAGTGTATCTGGTTTCCTGAAACGTTTAGCACCTTAGCCACAGACCCCGGACAGGAAGTCCACTCTATTTGCAATGTATCAATTGCTCTGAACAACACTCCTCTTACCTCCACCTCCCTCAGCCTGCAGCTGGCTCAGCACACACTCCTCACATACCTTCATGCACGTGTGTGCACGCACACACACACACACACACACACACACACACACACACACACACACACACACACACACACACACACACACACACACACTTGCACAAATTCACATGTGCACAGACAGATTTTTCTTGTAATGTTTAGTATCTTCAATATACTGTAACCAAGCATGCAGAGTTCATCACCGCTAACACACTGAACTAAATGGATAAATGCGCGCCTGTGTATACACACACACACACACACACACACACACACACACACACACACATATACTCACTGAAGCTCTGACCTTGGCTCCAGTTAGTCTCAGGGTTCACTCTCCGGCCAAGCTGGCAAGTCAAATGGGTCCAGCAGCCAAGACAGGGCCCCAGCCACTGCAAGGCTGCTGTAATCTGTTACAGAGGGAGGGAAAGAGGGAAAAAGCAGACACGGCGGAGGAAAGGGATGAAATAAACTTTAAAATATAGGAATGTGGAGAGCTAATGGAGCTGTGAAAATATAGGCCTTGCGTTTGTATTTATTTGCTCTATGCGTCTGTGAGTGCAAGTGTGTGCATATGTCTGTGAGTGCGCACACAATGTGCATGGTAGCACGGCAGTATGCGTGTGTGTGTGTGTGTGTGTGTGTGTGTGTGTGTGTGTGTGTGATTGCATGCACATGTGTATATACATGCTTGTGTGAGAGCGCAAGAATAAGCGCCTGAGGTGACGCCTTTGAAAGGCACTTTAGAAATTAAAGCAGTGCCACTGTTCTGTAATGGGGCTTAAATGATCCAGAAAACACAAGATATATTGAGCATTTAATGAAACACACAGCACACTCCTTAATTCTGCTTTCAACTTCGCCAAACGTTCCTTTCCCTTTTAACCAGGGACTTTATTTCGACATTTCACCTTCTCTCCCACCCACACACTTTTTGTTTTGTTTTTGTTCTTGTTTGTTAAACTTTTCACATTTATATTTACTGCTCACATTTTATCTTGTAAAGCACTCTGTGCACCTAGAAGTGCTGTATCAGTATTTATTTTATTATTTCATTGCTTTTTAAATTTAATTAATTTCATATTTTGGAATTTAATTTTTTGTATTCCTTTATATTTGTTTAGGGTAAATTCAGTTCCAGACAAAAATTGGACACAGCATCCAGTGAAAATGTTTCTCTTCATCATATCATTTATCATAATTCTTACTGTTTGCATTCACACATTCCTTGCAGGCTTGCAGCAGCAGGCTTGCCAGGCTGGTAAGGGTGCAGACCATATCATTTAATTCAGAAATGTGCCTTCCCTATAGTTTTCCCTATAGAAAGCAGAGGAGCAGTCACTCTCTTCCTCATTCTCTGTGAATGTCCTTTGTGGTTTGGCCATACATTAATAATGTAAAAGTAATGATCTCTAGTCTAAAGGCCCTGTCCTGTCTTGTCTCCCCCCTCCCTCTCTCCCTCTCTCTCTCCCTCCCTCCCCCGTCTGTGTCTGTCGATCAGCCAGAGGAAGAAGAGAGGAGCGGGTCAGGTTGAAGAGAGGACGTGCGCCGGCCAAAGAGGGTGAGTCAAAGAGGAATTCCTGGCTCTGCTGTAGAAACAACTTAAGCATAGTTTTGGCTCATTGATTACTTGAGGAAAAGGGAAAGGAAGCAAGGGATCATTCTGAGAAAACATCTCCTTTCTGCCTTTTCCCGCTCCTTTTCCCCGCTTCTGAAGTTTGGTCTTAGAGAATGATGGATGAGGAACGTGCACTGTGGCCTCCAGTGTCCTCTCCTCTTCCTCTCCCCTTATCCTCCTCCTCTTCCTCCTCACAATACGTACACACACACACACACACACACACACACACACACACACACACACAGTGTTAGGGAGTGATAGATGGGGAGCTGGCAGTGTGGCAGTAATAGCAGACACCCAGAGCTGCACTGCCACTTATTCATTTGTCTCCTTATTCACTTCTTTATTTATGTCTCTCCCCATAGCAACATCTAAATATAGATATGCATAATGGCATATAAAGCTTTACTTACACAGTATATGACACCACATTTCTGTATAGTAAATTTTGCTAAATTGTGTTTATTTCTTATTTATGATATTTATAAGTTTTCATTCTCTGAGATGATGCAATGATGTGGTTTGAAAGATGTTGAGAGAAAGAGTTGAGGAACTTAGAGAAGCATAACTTCGTTCTTTCATTTTATTTCATCATTTCCAGTTTCATTTAGATCAGTTTGACACGCTGCCTTAAATTCCGAACATTAAGGTTAGCAGCACACATCTATGTTTTCCAGTTTTAAAACACCTATGTTCGAAGTTCAGGTTTTGAAAAATGTCAGCCAAGGCAGGAATGATGGACAGGAGGCCGCTTACACAACATTACACATTATTAATCATGTTCACATCGTCTGAAAGGGGGAGAAGGGAAGCAACAGCGCAGAGATGAGAGGGTGCAGAGGATGAGGAGGAGGAAGAAGAGGGAGGAGGAAAAGGGGGAGTGGAGGAAAAGGAGGAGGGTTAGAAAGCCACAAATAACTACCATCAATCATCAAGCAGTCAACATTTTCACGTTAGGACTGCCTGTTATTGGCAGCAGCCAGGGATCTGTGGGAGTGAATGTGAGTGTGTGTGAGAGTGTGTGTGTGTATATATGATGCATTGGATGTGTGTGTTTGCGCCGCCTTACCCAGCCTGGACTTTCTCTCCCTCTTTCGCTGTCTTCGCCTCTCCTTCAACCGACGGCACAAACAACAACAGTTGAGAAATCACCCTCGTCAGCAGGAAGCTGGCAGGTGTGTTAACTCCCCCAGTACCAAATTAGGATGTGCAAGATTGCAGAAACGCCTCGGCTCTCATATCTCCCTTTTTAATCACAACCATTTACATGAGCCTGGATGGAGACAGACATTAGGCTTTAGCCCAGGGTTTACTTTGGCAGCGGGGCAGTGCCTCAGATCACACTCTACCCTTTGAATCCTAACTGGGAACTTTGCCCGCGAGCTTGAATGAAAGACCTCGGGTCAGCTTCGTCTGCGGCGCTGCAGCCCTCTGATTTACAAAAAGTCCTCTCGCCCTGTGTGAATGAAGACGTGATGAACGGCAGCTCTGATCCTCCTAATCTGTTTTCCCAGGAAGAAAACTTGAAGTGACGACAGAAGCAATGGAAACATAAAACGCATTTGACATGTTTTGCACTTTCTAATTATGTAATATTTCACAAAATCTGGTTTGTCCGTAGTTGGATCAGAAATTCAAAACTAATCCTTCAGCCATTCCCCTGCCTTCCAAGAAAAAAAGATGTACTGATCCAATTTTCTCCTTTGAAGAAAGTTGTGTTCCGTGAAGAAAACTCTTATTTATGATAGGAATTATATGTTGTTCATCTTGCCGTGCTCTGACTTGCAGCATTTTGACACGTGTGTGTGTGTCATTGTCAAAAACATGATTCTCTTTGTTGATCATTGTAGCCCTGTGGATTACAAAAAAACGACACTAGGGGGTGCTCAAGGTTTGTCCAGCCAACTGTTGAGGTTCTCTCTGCTCATTGCTCAGAGCTCCAGGTGTGTGTGTGTGTGTGTATGTGTGTGTGTGCATCCTGTGCATTTGCTGTCCAGATAGCGATCCAATTTGAAGCCAGGAGTCACGGTCTTCCTTTTCTCCCGTTACAATTACACCACATCCTGCCGCGAGACCTCTTTATCATGAACTCTCTCTCCTCTCTTTCTAGTTTATGTTTCATAATTATCACATGATCATTGAGTTAATAGATGAAAGTTTCAGCAGCTTAAAATATTGGGCATATTTGTTTGTGATGCTGTTCAGTGTGGACAAACCTTAACGATCAGAGGACAACAAACCCAACAGTTACTTTTAAAATATATCAATTTGGTCTTGTTGAGTTGAACAGTTTCACCATTATTAATATGCAATAATAAGTCTTTATTCATGCACCTTGCTCCCCCCGCCCACATACACACATATAATCTAATTGAGCAGCAGGAGGTTTGTCACACAGCTTCTCAGTTTCAACACAGTAAAAGCAGTGTGTAAAAGTCCAGACCTATTACCTCTGCGTGTCGATCGACTTGGTTTCATTATGAAGCTTAAGTTACAGGCAGTCATTCAATTATGCAGCCTTTAGCTGAAATGCAGTGTGATTTAGCTGTCCTGAATGAAGACACTGGTGCACCGTTCATATGGACATTTCCCGCTTGTGGTGTGCCATTTCGACACACTGCTTCTTGTTGTGGCATGACCCACATTTGTAGCGTATGATCTGTTTTCTTTTATTTGCATCGACACGGCACAATCCTTTTCATTGACATCCTGCTTTATTGTTGTGGGACTCACTCGCCTGCAAGTGAAAAATCATATGAGGACAGTCGTAAATGAGATGCATATTTCTGTGAGACAGAGGAGCAAAATAGCAACAGATTAAAAATGGAGTCTCTGTGTTGTGAGGTTTGGGTGAATTGTAGTATATGATTGTCTGTGTGTTTGCGGCTAGACAGTTGGGCTAGAAGAGCCAGGGCCCGGGGCGCTATGGAGAGAGGACAGTGGCATGATATGGCAAGACAGATCCACCCATTCACCACTCTGAATATTTGTGTCACTCTCTCAAGTTGCGGTAAATTTGAACAAACCCTTTTCCACAACATATTTAGTTTGTTTTTCTGCCAGGGCATATTTGCCCTATACTATTAAAGACAAATTCCTTCATAATTTGTATTCCACTCTAAATCATTTGTCTTGTTTTCCCCATTTGTGGTTTCATGAGGGGACATATTGGAAATATTCCCAGAACCAAAATTCTAAACTGTTATGGAAATTGAAAAGCCGTATGTGTTTCTTATTTAGATTTTTTTTCTGTAGATTTTGTCCCCTTTTCTTCTTTTGTACTTTGCTATGGATTTATAACATGTAGAAATTTGAGAAAGGAAAAAAAAACATATGAGGTCTTTTATAATACTAAACACAAATATTGATATGGTATCCTCTATTTTTCGCCTTCTCCTTGAAGTAATTTCCCCTTTCTCAGTGTCAAGTGAGAAATGATTTAATCTTTGAACAGAAGAATTCCTCCCCAGCCCTCCAGATTGCTGTGAAGGAGTGCGAGGGCAAGCGGCGCTGATGTTCAGGCTCCAGATGAGACAGACAGGCAATCCTAAACATTGATGTGTAGTAGAAGTGTATGCATCTGTTCAGTGTCAACCTGTAGGGATGTTGACTGATGATGCACCTGACTTCTCTCCTCTTCTCTCGCCTCTTCGATGCTCCTCAGCCACGTTCAGGCTCCAACAGACGGACCCCCCCCACTCACACACACACACCTCCCCCCTCCCCCAGAACACGGGGGGGAATCACGGAAACACACAGCCAGATTATTCACTGCGCGCCGTTATTGAATATGTGACTAATACACTGAGAATCGCTCTGGGAAATCAGATTAAAAAATGAATTATTTATAAGGACATGGAATGCTGGTCCGATAGGGCGGCGAGAGAGGAAGAATACACCTACAATATCCACCAAACAACATTACAAGTTTGATCATGACACTTCCCACAGTAGTTATTCATTTTTATAATGCTCACAAATGTTCCCTTTTACATTCTGATATTGAAATATGAGTCATAGTAAAATTGCATAGTAAAAGTGTTTTATTATTTAGTTTAAATGATATTATCTGTATTTTCTCTGTCTTCTTTCAACACACACTAAAAGACAGAATTTGATATTTTCATGGAAGGCTGATATCAAATCAGTTAAACTGCCTTTGATGCTGTTTCCGTGTAAACTTTCCATGCATGAGTCACACATGAATCAAATTAAAATTTATAAAATGGAAATGAAAAACCGATGCGTGGATATTAGAAAAAACATGTTTAAAATTCTGTACTGGCAAAGTGCGCAACATGTGTGGCATTTGTTTAACTATTGGAATCAAAATTTTCATTTTTACAATATATAAAATGCAAATCAGATTTTTTTCCCTAAAATCTAACTGCAAGAAATTAAATGCATGACCTTAGATACATGGTTTTTGTCTTTAATAAATGCAGTAAATCATATTTGAAACAAAGCAGTGATGTTTTATACTGAGCTGTCAGTTACACTAAGACATTTTGCTGCCCTTTGCTCTTGACTGCGTTAAGTGTCATGACAGAACGGCATCTGGTCTGCAGCAGGTAAAATTAATAAAGAAAATACATTATGACCAAAATCATTATCTCTCTGCATCAGCACTGTACTGGCATTTATGTGAGTGCTCAGTTGGTAGGCCTAGATTGTGTATTGTCATGCGTGCTTGTGTGTGTGTGTGTGGTTCTGTGTGCACAGTAATGCAGACACTTTGTTGACACTTGTCCATTTCTTCAAACAGGTCACCTCCCTGCACTGCTCATCCTAAATCGATTTACAAGTCAGGCTTTCCATTTTGGTCTTTTTCTCTTTGAAAAAAAATCTAAAATTTTTCTTACTTGTCTGCTTGTTTCTTACCTGTTTATGGTGTTAAGAGTCACTCACCTGTAGTTTTCTGTTTGACGTGTAGCGTGTGGTTGAATAGAAGAAGAAATGCATCGGATCTCGTGGTACATAGCATCGTCGTTTCCACCAGCGCTGAAGCTCTCCCTTTCCCATCTCTTTTTGACCTTCTTTCCCCATTTCTATATAGATGAAGATGCTCGTATTCTGTTGGCCTCTCTCTCTCTCTCTCTCTCTCTCTCTCTCTCTCTGTTCTTTGACAAGCAGCCAATGTGCTGACACGGGGAAGCGTTTAGGCGTGGGGAGATGTGCCAGGATAGTCCCTGCCTAAGTGATCACTCCTTTATCTGATCCTTCACTCTATCTCTGGGGTTAAATGTTTGTCCATTCATTTCTCTCTCTCTCCCCCCTCCCTCCCCCCTCCTTTTTCTGTTGTACTTCTCATCCACTTCTCAAACTCACACATGCCCACCTACCTCCTTATGTGAACAGAGACACACACAAACACACACACACGCACCTCTCGCCTGCAGTGACAGGTGTGGTTCATGAGTCACGCCGGCCTTTGCAGGTGAATGAAGGCGGAGGGAAGTTCTGTCAACACCTCTGGCCACTTCGACACCCCTCTCCCCTGTCTCTCGTGGGCCAAACCACACATTCTAC